>JAJJLU010003790.1:0-31082 GCA_023807065.1 Isotricha intestinalis
TTTATTAATTTCCTTCAAATCATCAATTTCTTTAATTATTTTTTTTTCAAAATCTTCAATAATATTTATTATATTTTCTTTATCTTCAATAATAATTGAATATTCAATTTCATTTTTTTTTTCTTCTTCTTTTTTTTCAAAGTTGTTATTTTCTTGTTCTTCTTTTTTTTTTTCATTATTGTTGTTCCCATTCGGTGTTATAATTCTAGTTACTTCATTATTTTTTTTTTCTTGTGTTATTTTATTTTTAATTTCTGTTGTTTTATCATTCAATTTTTTTCGTAAATTATTTTCTTCATCATTATCTTCAGAATTTTTAATTATTTCACTATCTTCATTTTTTGAGTGTTCATATTTTTTTTTATCTTCATATTTTTCTTTTTCTTTTTTTAAATAATTAATAATTTCTTCTTTTATTTTCTCTTTTTTTTCATTTAATTCTTTCTCTCTTTTTTCTTTCTCTATTCTTTTTTGTTCATTTAAACAAATATTTAATTCATCTTCAAATACTTCTAATTCATTTTTAGTTTGATTTAATTCTTTCTTTTTTTCATCAACTGATACTTTTAAATTTTCTATTTCTCTTACTTTTTTTTCAAAATCAATTATTTTTTTTAAATATTCTTCCTTTTTTTCCTTTTCTATTATAGTTTTTTGAATATTTTCTTTATGTTTATAAATTTTTTTTGTTAAATTATTTCTGTCAATTGAATAATCATAATGATTTTTATCAAATAAATTATGCTCTTCAACTTTTTGTTTTAATTTATTTATTATTCTTTCATTATTATCTTTTGGTAAATAAATTCCTCCTTCAATTAATTGAATAAATTTTTCAGGATTATCAATTGTTTTAACTATTCTTTTGGTTTTTTTATTTTCAACAAATTCATAAAATGAAGATAATTTAAATTTCATATTATTATTTATAAAATTATGATTAAGCGAATATTTATTCATTTCAATTTGATCATCTATTCTTTTCAATTCATTTATGTTTAAAACATATTTATATAAATGATTATGATTTGAGAAATATTTTGTTTCATCTTGATTATAATAATAATTTAACATTAATTCTGAATTAACATTAAAACACATTTCATCATCTTTTTGAATATCTTCACAACCAACTCTTCTAATCAATTGAATGATATTTGTGTCCGAATAATTATTTAAATTGCAATAAACTTCATAATTATTAAATTCATAAATTTTATTAAAAGAATCCATATTCAATTTTCCAAAATGAGAATAATAACCATATAAAGCAGCACCAACACTAGTACATTCATCAATTAAAATACCTTTTGAAATAGGAATTTGTTCATTCCAAATTGACATAATTTCCTTTTGAATAATTGGAGTTCTCATTATATTACCTGCCATTTCTATTGTTAAATTTTGAGGGAAAAATTCTTGATAAATTTCATTACTAAAATCACTAAAATTTTTAATTATTGTTTCTAAATCATTTTTTATTATTTTTTCAAACTCATCTCTTGTTAAAAAATAATCTAAATCTTCTTCATTAAAAAATGCTTCTACTATAATATTTATTTCATTATTTACTGTTAATTTTTTTCTTGCTATTTCTATTGCCTCTTTTTCTTCTTCTATTATCTTAATTTTTTTCATTTGAGTCCAAGTAATTTACTTATTGATTACCATAATTTAAAAGATATATTAATTTTTTATTTATTATTTAATGGAATTATATACTTTTTTATTATTTGTTTATGGAAGATTTTGAATTGTGAATTTTTGTTTACTGTAAAATTAAAAAATAATTTTTTATATTAATTTTTTTATTAATTATTTAATTTTTATATTTAGAAAAGCTTTTATTTAGATTGATTTAAATTTTTATTGATTGTTTTATTTTTCTTTCTAAATATGAAAAATAATAATAATCCAAAAATAAAAGAAATAACATATTGATTGGAAGTATTATTGAAATAATGAGGAATAAAATTATTAACAAGAATAAAAGCTATAATTTGTAAACTAAAAATTTTTCCTAATCCTTGAATTTTAAAACCAATCCAAGATAAAAAGTAAAAAATATAAATGATCCCCATATAAAAAATAAAATTAAAAAAAGAATTTCCAATTAAATTAAATATATTATTATAATTTTTATCTTTTTCAAAGTCTTCTTTAACCTTTTTATACGCTAATTCAATATTTTTTAATTTTTTTTTTCCTTCTTCACTTTCATCATGTAAATATTCCTTTTTTAATTTCATATAAACCTCTGTAAATTTAGAAAAATCACTCCAAGGAGGAATATGAAAAATAAAATAAGGATTTGGATAAATTTCAATTGTTACTTTTTTATTTTTTTTTTTTTCTGAATATTCAAAATTAAATAAATCTTCTTCATTTTCTTCAATAGTTTTCCCAATAATAAAAT
Organism: Isotricha intestinalis; assembly: GCA_023807065.1. Lineage (NCBI taxonomy): Eukaryota > Ciliophora > Litostomatea > Vestibuliferida > Isotrichidae > Isotricha > Isotricha intestinalis. The sequence goes on from JAJJLU010003790.1 coordinate 2,417, forward strand.
TAAAAGAAGTAAAGAGTAAAAAACTAAATAAAACTTTCATTTTTTAAATTCACTTGATTGTAATATAAATATTAAATAAATTATATTATATTATATAAAAAATTAAAAAAGTTTAAAAAAATATAATTAAAAAAATTATAAAAACCAAAAAATCAAAAAAATAATAAAAGAAAAAACCATCTTATGAAATTTTAATAATAGTTAAATTTGTATAATAGATTAATTTTTTTTTGTAGAATAAGATTTAAAATTTGAATATAATGAATGTTAAATGTCTTATTTCAAAACGCTTATTAAATTCTAAATATATATTTAATTTGAAAAATTCAATATCAGAAATAAATTCAACAAATATCATTTTAAAAAATTAATTTAAAAAAGAATAAAAATAAAAAGTTAAGATTTTTAATATATTTTTAACTATAATATTCTACATAATCCATTCCAAAATTGTCTGCACTTCCCGTTCCAGCAACACAAGAGCTTTTTGTTCCATAATAAACATGACCTCGATGAGTTTTATTATTTTCACAATATATATAACAATATTTTGAAGGAGGATTGAAACTTTTTGTTAAACCTAAATTTTCAAAGACTTTTCTCATTTCTTTTGCTCTAATTGGTCTTCCTTTTTTACAACAATATGTTCCAGCAGGATTTTTTGATAAAACATTTTTATTAATCATCCAATTAGATAAATAATGAGCACAATTGTTCGTAAATTGTTCTTCACATACACATGAATTTGTATAACTCATTATTATTATAAAATATTAATGTTTTTGTTTATAAAGATTAAGAATAGATTAACTATTTTTTAACCTCTTTTAAATTAATTTAAAATAACTCAATATATAAAATATCAAATCTAATTATAAATCAATAACAGGAACTTTCAATGATATGGTTGGAGGAGATTTAAATGAAAATATAAAAAAATTAATGAAAGTAAAGGTTGTTTTAATACTCTTTTTAAAATATTATCCCATAAAGTAAATATATTAAATTTCCTTATCCAGTTCAAATTAATTTATGCAAATATAAAAAATTATTCTTGAAAAAATCAATTTTTTTTCTTATATTACCTTATATTAATCAAAGTTTAATATTAATATCATCAAAATTTATATTTCATTATTTTGGTTTTATTAAATCAAAAGATATTTAAAGAATGATTTTAAATGTGGTTAAATAATTTCTTTGAATACTAATTATCTTGTTATTAGATTTTGAAAAAAATTATTATAATAAATTTAATATTTATCAACAATTTGCATCAATTTCATCTGATTTTTAGGTTCCTTTAAATTTATGTGAAAAATAATGTTTAAATTAGATCAATAACAACATCAATAATAATAATCAAAATAATTTATATGTTATCTTGAATTACATTAAAATGCAAAAAATAAAAAGAAAAATGTCAGAAAGAAGAAAAAAGTAAGAATCAAAATAAAATAAAACAGGTTAAATTACTAATTTTAGAGATTTAAAAAAATAAAGATAAATTAAATGCTGTTTATATTGCTTATTTTGATACTACTAATAAAGTACACAAAATTTAAGAAATTAAAATAATTTAATTCAATTAAATAAAAATATAGATATTATAAAGAAGAGAATAAAGAAGATGAAGACACTAATTTTTTTATTTTAAACATTTATATGAAAATTTTTCTGCGCGAAATAATACTAAATCAAAATATAATTTAGTGAAAAAGATTATAATCCATATGATGAAATTATTATTCTAAATTAAAAAAAATAATAATAATAATGATATGAGTCGGAAATTTATAATAAAAATGGAAATAATAATAATGCAGCAATTCTCCTATTTTAATGTTATTATTTTTTGATAAAAATATATTTAAAGCTTTCTAAAAATTGAATTTTCATGAATATTTAATTCCTTCATACATTTCTTTAAATCATTATATCAAATTGCTCATTTTAATTCATAACAATCAATTATATTAGATTGTTTTATTTTAAAAAAAAATTCTATCTTACATTGCAATATCTCTTTTTTTTCATCTCATATTAATAAATTAATTTCCTTAATAATTATTTTCTCTTAATTATTTTTTAAAATAAGGTAAACTTGTTTTTCTTTATCTTTCATTAATTTTCAATTTTTAATATTTAGATTTCAAATCATTTCTAATACTTCTATTTGATTATATAACAATTATTTTAACTTTCATTCTAATTTTAATTTATAACAAATTAAATTCTTTAAAATATATAATGTCATTGTTTATTTACTTATTTTTTCATTTTATATTTTGATATTAAATATTTCTTTATATTTTTATAAGTGTATCTTTAAAAATATAATTTATTTTTTAATAAAATTCATAGATTATATTTATTTAAATATAATTCAAAATAAATTATAAATTTTCTAAACTTGCATAATTTAATTTAATTGGATAATAGTAACTTCTTAAATTCCTTTTTTTTTTTTTATTTAATTTTTCTTTTAATTCTTCTTCATTATAACGAGTAATTGAAATAAAAGAATTTAATTCACTATTTTTTATTGTAGAAGTTCTATTACTATTATATCCTTTATTTAAAAAATATGGTTGATGTTTTAAATTTATTGTATTTCCATTTTTAACAGAATAAAAATCAGGTAAATCAATTTTAATTTTTTTCTTTTTTAAACATGAAAAATTAATAGGTAAAAATTTATTATTATTTAATTTCGAAATTATTTCACTATTCTTATCATATTTGAATTTTGTTTGAATATTCTTTTCAGTATTTTCAATTTCTTTTTTTTTAATTAAAGCTAATTTTTTATCTTGTTTTTCTTTATTGATTAAATATCTAGTATGATCAGCTAGAAATTCGTTATTATTAATCATTTTTTTTAATAAATTTATTTCATTACTATTATTTCTTTTAGTTTGAGTTAAATTTGAAATATGATGTGTTCTGACTTCAGGTAAATTACTCATAAAAGAATTATATTTTCTATCAATAATATTTGTATTTCTTTTAATTTTTTTGATTTTAAATAAATCTTCTATTTCTATATCATCATGAGGAATATAATCATTTTCAAAATTATAATAATTTTTAATTAATTTTATTCTTTTTGGATTAGAAGGAAATAATTTATTTCTCATATATTTAATTTTTTCTTGTTCAAAATAAAATTGTTGATGTAATATATCAATATGAGTTTGATTAAATTTTTTTAAACTTAAAGAAACATTTTGAGTACTTTCACTATAATTTTGTTCAATAGATTCTTTAAATTCTATAAATAAAGCATATTCATTTGTTTTTTCTTTATTTAATAATATTTTATCTATTTTTTCATATAAAATATAATCATATAAAAATTGAATTAATATTAAAAAATCTTCTATTATTCCTAATTGATTAATAAAAATAATATCATTTTTTATTTTTGTTTTTCCTTTTGATAATTTTGATTTTTCAATTTCTAATTTGTTTTTTCTTCTATTTTCATTTAAAACATTTGATTTTAAAATTAATTTTTCCATTGATAATATTTTTATTATTTCTTCATAGAAAATATTTTTTAAATTTTGAATATTAAATTTATTAATCAAATCATCATATAATTGATAATAAATAGAAATTAAAGAAACTGAATCAAAAATATCAAAATCTAAAGGAATTAAATCTTCTTTTTTTATATGAAAATATTTTTCTAATATTGTATTTATTATAATTATTGTGATTTCTTTTGAAATTATATCTAAAGATAAAAATAAAATACTAGTTAAAATAATTAAAGAAACTTTTAAAGAATCTTCTCCAATTGCTTTATTCTCCTTTAATTTTTCGGCAATTCCATATAAATGAATATTATTTATTTTTTGATTTTCATAAATTGAATCAGAATTAGATATATAAAAATTATGTATATTATTATTTAATTTTGATAATTGCTCATAGCAATTATTTAATAATAATAATTTCTTTTTTTCAATTTCTAAATATTCTTTATGATTTCTTAAAGAATGAGAAGTATTAATTAAATCAACATTTAAAATGTGATCAATTCTTTTTGTATATCTTGAAAAAAATTTTTGTAATTCTAATAAATTTTTATTTTTAATATTTAAACGAGAACTTGAATTAATTTTTTCTTCTTCAAATACTTCTACATTTATTTTTAAAATACTACTTCTTCTTCCTTTTTTTTGTTGTTCTTTTAAAATAACTTTATCAATAATATAATTAATTTCATTATTTAACATAATTATTTTTGGATTATTATAAATAATATTTTTGATTAATTGAGTTTCATTCAAATCAACATCAAAAATAACAGTCGTTAAACCATTTATTTGTAAAATTTTATTTTCATTAAAATGGTCAATAGATAATCTTATATAACCAAAAATATTTTTTTTATTTAAAGGAGTAAAATCATCAATTATATTTTTATAAAGATCTAAATAATATATATTTGGAAGATATTCAATAAAATCAATATTTCTTAAAAAATTATGTGTTAAAGATAAATATTCTATATTTTGAAAATTATAAATTGCATTTAAATTTGTTGAATTAAATTCTAATGTTGATATTTGAGAAGAATTAAGAATTATTCCTTTTGTTAAAATATTATTTTTTTCTTTATTTTTATCTATATTATCATTATTTTCATTGTGATTAAATTTTTTTTCTAAGAATGAAAAAATAATATCCGAAGTTATATCCATTTTTTTATAAAAATTTTCACTAATAAAATTTATTAAAAATTATATATATTTTTAATTGATTCAAATAAAAAAATGAAATACTTATAAAATATTTCTTTAACTTTATAACAATAATAAATATTAAAGTATTTTAAATGGAAGATATAAAAAATAGAATTCAATATTCAAATTTTAAGAATTCTATTAATATAATAAAAATTAAAGAACTTGATTTTGTTAAAAATATTAAATATGCAATTCCAATTGAAAATAATAATTTTTTAATAGTTTATAATGAGAAAAAAATGATTATTATTTTATTACCTGAAAATATTGATAATTATTTTACATTTTTTCATGATGATTTTGAATTTATAAATTATGTAAAAAGATTAAACAATAATAATATATTAATTTGTTTAATCAATAAATTTATTATTATTAAAATAAATTATAAGGAAAAAAAATATAATATTTTAGGAAGTTATGATATTAATTTATCAACCCCAACTTTAAGTGAATTTTATAATGAAAATAAATTTTTGTTACTTAATGAGAATAAATGTATAATTTTTCAATATGAATTAAAAAAAAATAATTATTCAATGATAAAAGAAGCAATAATTGTTGAGAATAATAAAATTAATTATTATCATTTTTGTTATGGTTATCATCCAAAAAATAATAATAAAGAATTTATAGTTATTGATAATGATTCAATTATTTATTATAATTCAATTACATATGAAATGAAAGAAAAAATCGAAGATTTAAATAATATTTTTTTAAGTAATAATGATACAAATATTATTGAATGGAAAAATAATATTCTTTTAATTTGTCAATTTAGAAGAATTTGTATTTTTGACTCAAATACTCATAAAATAATATTTCAAATTGAAAACACTGCAACATCATTATATTTTTTTAAAACTATTCAATTATTAAAAAATAATTCTATTATTATGGGAATATTTATTCATTCTAATGGTACTGTAGGTAGTAATTTAGAAATATTATCTTTAGATAATTTAAAAAAAGAATTTTATTATAATAAATTTTTCTACAAAGAAGAATTACCAATAAAAGGAACACAAAATGAAATGTTAAATATTGTTTTAAGTGAAAATAAAGATTATTTTATTTTAATGAGTGGAATGAGTAGATTTTTTGATCCAACAATTTCAATATCAAAAATTGAATATTAACAAATATATATTGCAATAAATAAACAAATAAAAAAAATTCTTCAAATTGTTTTTTTTTAAAAACAAACTTTAAATATTATTTAAATATTTTTTTTAAATCTACTCTTCAAAAAATAATTTTCTAAATTTATTCATCTTCTTCTTTCATAATATTTTGAACATCTTTTCTCATTAAAACACTTTTCATAGTATTTAAATATTGTTTATTTTTATCTAAATAATCATCTCCTTTGGCAGAATAATATTCAATAGCTTTTCCACATAAAACCGAAAAAGTATTAATAACATAATAACTAATTTCATTTCTATCTATTTTTTTCAATAAATTTTGAATATATTCTTCAATTTCATTAATTTTCATTTTATTAATATCTTTTGAAGTTAATCTTTTTTCACAAATTTGACCTCTAATTAATTTATTAGATTCAATTTTAATTTTTAAATTACTCATTCTTTTAACTAAAGCTTCTCTGAAAAATAATATATTTTCTATAATTAATTTTAATTGTTTTTCAATTCCTTTTTCTTCAGAATAAAAATTTAATCTAATAATTTTTTTTTCTTTATTTATTTGCATATCTGTAATTGAAAATAAAGTACTCCAAAAAATAATTTTTCCGAATGAAGGATCATTTTCAAAATTTTGAAATAATAATAAGCAATCATCACATAAAATTAAAGTAAATCCAATTTCAGTTTTATTCAAATTAAAAATAATATTATTTCTTAATTTATCATCAGAATCAAAAATAACTTTACAATTAAAAGAACTAACTAACATATTATTATAATTTTTTAAATCATAAACAGAACCAATTAAGAAATTTCCATAAAAACAATAAGTCGTTGAAGTTAATATTTTTTTTAAAAAATTAGGTAAAATTTGAGCTATTTGAACTAAAGTTATTTCTTTATTCCATTTTGGAATTATTGAACAAGCTAAATTTCTTCCATCCATTAAATTCGGGAAAAAAAAATTTGTTTTTGCCAAAATTTTTGGAGGAAATTCTGGGAAAGAATAATCTAATATTAGAAGAAATATTATTGTTTCTGGGAGATTTAAATATTTTTTTTCATTTAAATTTATTCCTATTTTATTTCTGTCTACTATTATTTTTATATAATATCCCATTGGAAATTCTTTTATTTTAGAATAAAGACCATCTGTTAAAGTGGATAAATTATCTATTTCTTCCTTTATTCTTTTTTGGTTTTCAGATGTGATTTGATATTCTTTTTTACCTTTAAATACATTTAACATTTGCTTTTTTATTTTTTTTTTTGTTTTTTTTTTTAAATTTTTTATATAATTATTAAACGATGAAAATAAAATTTTATCTTTAAATATTGTTTTTAATAAAATTTTATAAATAATATTTATATTTTCTTCAAAAACTTTTTCATTAATTTATGTTTTTTATTATATTTCATGCTTTTAAATCTTTTTTATCAATATTTATAAATATAAAATGCATAAAATGTTTAAGTAATTACTTAGTTATTAAATGTTATATCTTATAAGAAATACAAATAAGAAATAAATAACTAAAAAAATTCTTTAAAAAATTATTATTTTTCATAAAAAACAAAACAAAAAATGTAAATTCTCACTTCAAAAAAAAATTAAAAGCCCTCCAAAAAAAATATATAAATACCTAAATTTACTGAAAAAAAACAAAAAAGCTCCTTTAGAAATTCAAAAAAAATGGAAAAAGAAATTGACACAGAAATGGAAGATAACTCTCAAATGGACCTGTCCTCTACATCAATAGACCGTCTCCAAGAGCACAACATAAACATGGCAGACATAAACAAATTAAAAGCAGCAGGAATATGCACAGCTAAAGGTCTTCTGATGGTAACACGTAAGGAACTATTATCAATAAAGGGAATTTCAGATCAGAAAATAGACAAAATGATAGAAGCAGCTCAGAAAATAGAATCCCTTGGTTTCTCTTCTGCCTCTTCCATTATGGAAAAGAGGAAACATATCCGTCGCATAACGACCGGATCACATAATCTAGACTCCCTCCTCCAAGGAGGGATAGAGTCAATGGCAATAACTGAAGCTTTCGGTGAGTTCCGTACTGGAAAGACTCAACTCTCGCATACCCTATGTGTCACTGCCCAGTTACCTAATTCACAAGGAGGTGGTTACGGGAAGGTGATCTATATTGATACAGAGAATACTTTCCGTCCTGAACGTATCCGTGAAATATCAAAGCGATTTGAATTAGATGAAAATCAGACATTGGATAACATCTTAGTGGCTCGAGCATATACAGTCGACCATCTAAACCAACTACTCATGGCAGCGGCATCTAAAATGTATGAGGATAACTACTCTTTGATGATTGTGGATTCAATAATGGCACCATTTAGAGTAGATTACACAGGAAGAGGTGAGTTAAGTGAAAGACAACAGGTTCTTGGTAAGACGCTGTCTAGATTATTGAAAATTGCAGAACAGTTTAATGTGGCTGTCTTTATGACTAATCAAGTGATGAGTGATCCTGGAGGTAATACTGCATTCGCTTGTGATCCTAGGAAACCAGTTGGAGGTAATATTGTGGCTCATGCTAGTACTACCAGATTGTATTTTAGGAAAGGTAAAGGAGAACAGAGGGTTTGTAAAATTTATGATTCTCCATTGTTACCAGAAAGTGAATGTACTTTTTGTCTTGGAGATGGAGGAGTTTGTGATCCTAATGATTAAAATGGATTTTGTGATATATTTTTTATATATTTTTTTTTTTTTTCATTATATTTTACTTTTATTTTTCTTTTTAAAGGTTTTATTCGGAAGATTTTAGATTCACATATTATTTTATTGTATATATAATTTGTTTGTTTAAGGCTTTTGGATGTAATAATGAAAATAAAGATTTTTTTGAATAAGTTAAATCTAACTAAATATTTTATTATTTAATAATAAATTTAATTTATAAAAGTATTTTTCACTTGAAATTCAAGACATATTTCTAATCAATAAATATTTTAAAATTTATGTTTTTATCATAGAGGAAATATATTTTTATTTTACTCTTATTATTTTTATTTAGATTTATAGTTCTATTTTTTATAATTTTATTCATTTTTTTTCTTTTTTTATTCATAATAATATTTATTGTTTCAAATTCACGAAATAAAAAATAAATAAAATTAATATGAATTAATAAATAAATATATATTGAATTAATTTATTTTTTTCATGCTTTGCCAAAATTGTGGAAGTAAGGAAATAATGTATCAGTCAGAAATTTCATGTTCTATTTGTTTAGAATGTGGAAGAGTTTTAGAAAATATAGATGAAATAATAAATGAAAACCCATATTCAGAAAATTTAAAAATAGGAAATAATTATAATTTATTAATATCAAATCATTTATTAAATTCAGATTTAAAAATAAAAAAAATATTTCAAAAATTAATATCTTCTTTAAATTTACCAGAATATTTTTTAGAAAATGCAATTAAATATTATAAATGTGCTTCAAATAAAAATTTTGCAAAAGGAAGAAGTCAAATATTAATTTGTAGTATAATATTATATACTTTATGTAGAATAAATAAAACTCAACATTTATTACTTGATTTTTCAAATGTTTCAAAAATAAATATTTACAAATTAGGAAATCATTATTTACAATTTATAAAATTATTTAATATAAACATTGATTTAATAGATCCTTCATTATTTTTAAAAAGATTTATAAATAAGTTAAATTTAGATTTAAAAAGTCAAAAAAATGTGTATGACATTTCTTTAAAAATTATTCAATGTATGAAAAAAGATTGGCTAATTGAAGGAAGAAATCCTTTAGGAATTTGTGGAGCTTCAATTTATTTAAGTTTATCTATTAATAATTTTAAATCTGACATAAACTTTATTTCTAAAATTGTTAATATTAGAAAAGAAACTATTAAAAAGAGAATCAATGAATTTTTAAATAGTAGATTTTCTAAATTTCGAAAAGATGAATTTTTAAATTTAAATTTGAATTTATTTAATGATGTTTATCCTCCTTCTTTTATTAAAAATAGATTTTTAGATGAAAAAAAAGAAAAAAATAATAAAGATAATTTATTATTAGAAAAAAAAATAAATTCTGAAATTTCTTCTGATAATGATAATATTACTTTAACAAAAAGTGAAAGTTGTAAAAATTTGGTTAATAATGATAATTTATTTTTAGATGCTAAATTATTTTTAGGAAAAAAACATAATGAAAATAATATTGAATTAAAAGATATTAATAATAATTGTAACGATTTAAATAATGTAGAAAATTTATCAGAATTAAGTGAAAGTGAAGATTCTAAATTTATTATTAAAAATGATGAAGAATATAAAATTAAAAAAGCTATTTGGGAAGAAAAAAATAAAGATTGGATTAATGAACAAAAAGAAAAAAAATTAATAATGAAAAAATTAGAAAAAATGAATAAAGATAAAATTAATAAAAATTTAAATATTAATTATAAAAATCCTAAAGAAGCTATTTTACACAATGAAAAGTTATTAAAAATGAGAATTAAAAATAAAGTATCTTTCATGGAAGAAATTCTACATAATGATATTTTTTTAACAAATGAAAATAAAAAATTAGATAATAAATAATGTATTTAACGTAAAAAAATAACAATATAATTATTACATAAAAACTGAAAAAAAATAAAATCCTTTAAAAAATAATTCAATAAAAAAATGTCAAATAACTTAAACAATATATTGAATAAAATAGAAAATAGATTTGAGAGATCAACTTTAGTAGAAAATAATTGGAATTTATCATTAGAAAGAGAAAACAATAATTTTACAGAAGTAAATGAAAAATTTAGAAATGATTTTAGAATAAATACAGAAAATTTAAATAATATTCAACCTTTAACAAGAGCAAATTTTACTTATAATGGGAATCCAAATGATATAAATTCAAAAATGATTTTAACAAAATATGAAACAAAAAAAATTATTGAAAGTGAATTAAATCCTTATTTATATAAAGCTAAAAAAGAAATTGAAAAAGAAAAAAAACAATTGTGTGATCAAATAACTTTAAACAAAAATAACGAAATTAAAATTAATGATATTTATCTAAATTTATCTTTTTATAAAAATAGAATAGCTAAAATCGATAATCAAATTGAATTTATGAAAGAAAAGCTTAATAATACGAAACTAAATTTAAAAAATGAAAGTGAAGATTTGAAAAAGGAAATTGAAAAAACAAATAATTATTTAAATAATTTAGAAAATAATTTTTTATATTTAGAAAATAAAATAAGAGAAATAGTTGATAATCAAAAAAAAATTAATGATTCTGTTAATGTAAGTAATAAAATGATTGCAGAAGAAATTATGAATAAATATCAAGATTTTCATATTTTAATAAATAATTCTATTGGAAATAATAATAATAATTTTTTAAAAAATATTCAGAATTTTAAAAATGAAAATGATAAAAAATTTCAAAGTTACAAAGATGAATTTGAAAATTTAAAAAATCAAATTGAAACTTTTCAAAATCATTATTTAAATAAAGATAACGAAGTTAATCCTCAAGAATTAGAAGAAAAATTTTCTGAAGATTTTAACAAAGTCAATTCAAAATTTGATGTTTTTGAAAAACAAAATAAATCTTTAATAAAAACAATAAATGAAATTAATGGAAAAATTGATCTCAAAGAAGTTAATGATAATAACATAAATAACAAATTTAAACATTTTTCTTTTGATAATCTTGTTTCTCAAGTTAATCAAAATGAAGAATTATTAAATGAATTAAATTCAAAAATATTAGAAATGGAAAATATACAAAACCCAAATTTAAATAATATAGATAATATAAATCCCAAAATTGAATCTATAAATAAGAAAATAGAAGGCAATTCAAATTTATTGAATGAATTAAAAGAAAAATTTAATTCTATAAATATAAATCAATTAAAAAAAAATTATAGCAATAATAGTTATTCAATAAATGAAGTAAAATTAAATGATACAATTAACTTAAAATCAGAAAATTATTATAAAATAATAAATAATGAATATATTAAAATAATGGAAAAACAAAATAATACCATTTTTCAGTTACTTGAAATTTTACATAAGAATATTGAAGAAATTAAAAAGCAAATTATTGATTTAAAAAAAAATGAAGAATATTATGAACAAAATTTTGAAGAAATTCAAAATGGTTTTGATAAAATTGAATACATTCATAATAAAGTTTCTGAACTTGAAGAATATATCTTGAATTATAAAAAATTAATAGAAGATTTAAAAAAAATGAATAAATTAAATCATGAGGAGGAAATTCAGAATTATGGAGTAGATAAAGTTAAGGAAGATGAGAATAATAATTTAAATCATGATGAGGAAGTTGAGAATTATGAGTAGAAAAAGATAAATAAAATAATTATAATTTAATTAAAATTTTTTTATTAAATAAAACAAATATTATTTTATTTAAAGAAAAAAGATATTTTTCTATATTATCATAATAAAAAAATTAAAATTCCTTTAATAATATTATAATATGAATACATTAATAATTTATAGAATTCCCATTATAAAAAATATTAACAAAATTTTACTTAAAATTAATAAATTATTTTTATTGTTTTTTTTTTTGTCCATTAAATCATTTCCAATAGAATTTTTCATTTTCATTATTATTAACATTAGCTTCAGTTAAATTATTATTTTTTTCTTCAAAAAAATTATTATTTATATATTCTCTTACATCATCAGCACTTTGATTTATTTTTTCTTCTTTTTTATAATAATTTTTTTTTTTACATTTTTTAATATTTGATTCATCAACATTCCCTATTAAAGAAATATCAGTATTAATATAATTTTCAGAAAAATTTGGTTTTGTATTTCTATGAGAAAAACTTTGATAAATTGCATTTTTTGCTTTCATTTCAAAAATTGATTTATATAAAACCATATTTTCATTATTTTCTTTTATTAATTTTTCTTTCATTTCATTACATTCTTTTTTTAATTTATTAATTATTTCTTTTATTTGAACAATATATTTATTTATAATAACTAAAAATTTTAATCCATTTTTACTTTGACAAATATTTTCTAATTCGTTATTATCTATATTAGGAATATTAATAATTTCACTTAAATCACTTAAAGATATTTTATCATCTAAATTTGAATTAAAATTAATAATATTTTTATGATTTTCATGATTTTCATTAACACTAGAATTTTGATATTTATATAATTCAGATTTTAATGTATTAATTTTAACTTCATATTTATCAATAATTAAAGTAGTTTCTCTTATTTTATTTAAAGCATTTTCATAAGCTTTTTTATATAACATTAAATCATCTTGTATTAAATTTACACTTGTTGAAGGATCAATAATATATATTTCATTAGGAATTATATTATTTCTTATATTATTATTTTCTGAATCTTCTTCATTTTCTTCATTATTATAATCTTCTTCATTTTCAATTACATTTATTTCTTTTTCTTTCATTTTCGATATTTGTTTATTTAAAGAATTTATTATATTTTCTTTTTTTTGATTTTCATTTTCTAAAATAAATATTTTATCATTTAAATCATTTGTACTTTCTCTATAATCATCAATGTCTGAATTTATAATTTTTTCATAATTTGAAACTTTTGAACGTAAATTTGAATTTTCTTTATTTAATTGAGTTATTCTATTATTTAATATATTTATTTCATTTTTTAAACTTAAAATTAATTCTTTTGATTTTTCATCAGGAGTTAAATTAGAATTAAATAATTTATCTATTATTTCTTTATTTACTATTATATTTGCCCTTAAATCATCTACTTCTAATTGAAGACTTTTTTTTTCTTCTTCTACTCTATTACATTCATCTGCATATTTATTTATTAATTTTAAAGCAACTTTACGATCATACCTTTTCATTAATTAAAATTATTTTTTTTTTGAAATAAAAAATTCATTTAATGTTATATTTAAAAATGGATAATAACAATTCTGAGAAAGAAAAAGATAATATTTCATAAAATAAAGACAATAAATCTAAATTTCAGATTTAAATACAAAAAATCTAAAAAATTTATTATATAATCATAATATCAAAAATAAAAATAAGAAAATTCAATAAAATAAATCGGAGAAAATATTTAAAAAACATTTAAAAAAAAAAATTAAATAAAAAAAATAAATTATGAGTAATTATTTCTAATTTGGTAAAATAGAAGAATATTTTAGGAAATATACCTCTAATTATTTTTGATGATAATGAAATATTATAGTTAGAAATAGAAAAGTTTATGTCATAAATATTGAGATTAAATTAAAATTATTGGGAAATACCATTAAGTAATGGGAATCCAAGAATAATAATAATTTAATTCTTATTTATTTAACTTTATATTTCTGAAAAAGATATTTATTTTTAGTGATAAAATATATAATATTATTTTGATGGATGAAGCTTATTTTTTTAAATATAGAATTTATTTTTATGAAATTATATATTTGAAAGATATTTAATATTGAATTTAAATGATTATTGATGTAAAAAAATATAAATATTAATCATTTTTTATAAATATTTTCATATAAATGGCTTAATTGAAGTATTTATAAAAGCATAGAAGTATTCATTTATTACTTTTTTTATCCTTTTTTATTTTATCAATAATAAAATAAAAACCCAATTGAAAAATATTTATCATTTTCATTTATTTTGTTTTATTTTAATTAAGATTAAATAATCTTCATATATATATTATAAGAATTTTTTGTTTATAATTTTTTCAAAACATAAAAATTTCATAGTTTATAATGAATAATATTATCTAATTATTATCAAATATTTCACTAATTAAAAATTATAAATCTAAATTGAAAAAAAAAATTAAACTTCTTTAAAATTTAATAAAATATATGAAATAATATTTTCATAAAAAAATTTATAAAAAACAAACATAAAAAGAAAAAAAATGAAAAAAATAGAATCTAAAGAAAATTTAGAAGATTCATTCCAAAGATTAATATTAGGAATGGCAACAAAAACATGGAATAAAGAAGTTAATGATTTATTTAATTACGAATCTCATAGTTGTCAAAAAGCAAAATTATTTTTTGATGAAAATAGTAAAGTTATAAGAACAAAAGGGAAAATTTCCAAATGTGAAAATTTCAAAGAGGAAGAAAACAATAATAATAATGATTTAAAAAGAAATATTAATTTAAGCGAATTATTATTTTCTGTAATTAAAGATAATAATGATTTTTTTATTTCAAAACAATTTAATTTTAATCAAAATTTTTCTTTAAATAATAATAATTTATGGTATGTTTTAAATTCTGATCCAAATAAAAAATTTTATAAAAGTGGTTCTAAATATAATGAAGATTATTTTTTGAATAAAAATGATATAATTAAAATAGGAAGAATTAAATTATCTTTTAGTGAATTTAATATTGATGGATATGAAAAAGTTAAATATGAAAATAAAGAAAATTCATATAATTTATCTTTTGAAAATAGTAAAACGGAACCTTTATTTAATATGATTTATGAAGCAGAGAGAGCAGAATCAACAAAAGTAAATAATAACGAAGAAGAAATAAATGTTAACAACAGTATTGAAAATAATAATAATAATAAAATAAATAATAAAGAAAATAATAATCAGAATTTAGATAATAAAATAATTTGTAAAATTTGTTATAGTGAAGAAAACACAGATGAAAACCCTTTAATCAATTTATGTCATTGTAATGGATACATGAAATATTCTCATTTTAATTGTTTAAAATTATGGATCAAAACAAAATTAACTATAAAAGAAAATTCGAAAAAAAATGTTAAAAGTTATCTTTTTTCTTCATTTAATTGTAAAATATGTAAAACACCTTATCCATATA
Organism: Isotricha intestinalis; assembly: GCA_023807065.1. Taxonomy (NCBI): domain Eukaryota; phylum Ciliophora; class Litostomatea; order Vestibuliferida; family Isotrichidae; genus Isotricha; species Isotricha intestinalis. Next base: position 18,236 of record JAJJLU010003790.1, read on the forward strand.
AATTCAAAATAAAAAATAATAAAATAAATAAAATATATAATTTAATAGACATTGATAAACCAGAAAATGAAAATTATTTAGTTTTAGAATCTTTAGATCAAATAAAAGAAAATAATAATATTAAATTAATAAACGTAATAACTTTAAATGAAGAAAATTATATTATTGGAAGAGGAAAAGAATGTGATATTAAAATAAATGATATTTCTGTTTCAAGAGTTCATGCAATTCTTCATTTTAATATGATTAGAAAATTACTTTTATTAAGAGATTTAAAAAGTAAATTTGGTACTTTAGTTCTTATTAAAAAACCTATTAAAATTTTAAAAAAATATATTAGGTTACAAATTGGAAGAACTTTTATTGAAACTAAATTAGTTGATGAAGAAGATGTAAAAGATAAAATAGAAGAAGAAAAAAATGAATCATAAAAAAAATTTTTTTTTTTGATTTATTATAGATTTTTTTTTAGGTCTTTTTGTATATAAATTTAGTTTTAGAAATTAATCAAAAGAAAAAATTTTTTGTAGAGAATTTAAATTTAAATATGAATTAATTTATTTATAGATATATGTTTTAGTAATAATGATTTATTATTCTTAAGAAATATTATAGATTTATTTATTCTAAATATTTTATATTAAAAATAATAAAATTTTAACTTATAAAATAAAATAAATAATTTAATCTATATTTATATATTTATGTATTTTTCTCTGTGTGTGTCTCTCTTTCCATATGGAGTTTATTTCAAAAAGATTTTTTTCTTTTTATCAAAAATATTAACTTTATAAAAATCTATGAAAATTGTAGAATATTATTTTCGCTATAATTCTTAAATTCTTTTAATTGTTTAATTTTATTATCATTTAAATTTTTTTGTAAATATAATTAAAATTAAAAGAGTTTTTTATATTTTTATTTTTTTTCTTGAGAATAATACACATATTCTTTATTAAGATTTATTTTTTATAGTCAAATTAAATTAATAATAAAAATAAATAAAATAAAATGAATTTACATTAAAAGAATAAATTACAATAATTGAAAGTTATTTTTGATTAAATGATGTATATTATTTGATAAAGGTTTTAATCTTTTAAAAGTATTATAAAAAGTTTATCATTTACATAATAATCAGTACAATATACATCAATTATAGAACAATTCAAATTTTTTCCAAAAAATATAATCTTTTTTAATCTTAATTTACTATTATAATAGTTATAATAATTTCAATAAAAAAAAGACAATTAATAATAAAAAATTTTCTCAGTTGAGTAATTAGTCAAATTTTCTCCTTCATAATATTCATTTGTATAAAGAAAATATATTTACTTTGAAATATTAAAAGTTTTAAATTTAGTTTTTATAATAAGTAATTTCAATATAATTAATTGGATATTCATTTCTTCTGGATAACATAATATTTCTCATTTGACAGCGTATAATTTTTCATTTTTAAATTATTATCCTCGAATAAATTATTATTATTTTTTTATTGTTTAATTTGAAAGTAAAAAGCAATATTTCCCTAAAATTTATTTTTTGATTTTTTTCTCATGTTAATCTAATGCTTTGATATTTTGGATTCAATATTATATATAAATTGTTATAATTTATATAATGAAAAATATTTAAAACAAGATAAATAATTTATATTAATATAAGACTTATAATAATAAAAATTCAATGATTATAATAATTGAAAAAATCATGTGAAGCTTTCAATTCTTTAAATAATTTCATTTTTTGATAATAGTATATTCATTCCAATATCTAATTTATTTTGTGTTTTTTATATTTTATAATAGAAAGAACCTTAGAAAAAACTTCAATATAAAAAACTGATTTCAAATAAATAAATGATTTAATTTTTTCACAATTAACATTTGTTTTCTTTTAAAATAAAATGTTTATTATATTAAAGAATTAAATATTTAATTTCATTTATTTATAATTTAATTTTTTTGAGTTATTTTAGAAAGAAACATCTCATCCAAAAATAAAATGATTTATTAATAAATTAAAAAAATAAATATTTAAAATTAAATAATATTTATTGATTTTTTTGAATTTCATCTAAAAAAGGTAACTTTCTAATTATTATATTATTATACTTTCTCCTATTTTTATATACTAAATAATCAATAAAATCATCTGCTTTAATAATTAAAGGTTCTTCAAAATCATTTTGAATGGATAATTCACTTAATTTTTCTCCATTAATACTATAACAATATATTTTTTTATTATTTAAATAAGTAATATAAGAAGGAATTGGTGAAGAAGAAAGAAAAACTTTTTCAACATAATAAATATTACTATTATATATAACTTTAATAATTTTTAAATTAGGTAAAGAATATAAATTAATATAATTATCATCAGAACAATCAATTAGCATATTTAAAGTAGAATTTGCATTCATATAATTTATTCTTTTATTATGAGAATGAATAATTTTAATAAATTCATATAGAGTATTTGGTTTTGGATTAATTACATTTTCATATATTTTAATATTTCCTTTTTCTGTTCCTAAAATTAAAAGTTGATTTCCTATTTCCCTTTCATAAAATGTAAATGCTGTTATTTGACTTTTATCAATTAATTTAGAATATTTATTATCTCCTAAATTAAAAAAACATTTTATTTCCAAAGGTTTAAATATATAAGAATTTCCATTAAAAAATCCAGTATATAAATAAGTATAATTATTTAAATTTAATTTTTTTCTTGTTGACAATTCTTTTTCTATTATTTCTGAATAAAAATGATTTAATTGAAAGTGTTCATCATCTAAATTTTTATCTAAAATCATATTAGTATACTTAAAATAATTAATTTTAATTTTCGATAAAACATCATGAAAATTAAAATTTTTTTTATCCGAACTTTTTTCATGAAAAATTTTAATTGGATTAACACCTAATTCACATAATTTCATTAAACTTTCCTTTTCTTCTTTATTTAAATTTTTATTTTTATTTAAATAATGACTAAGACAATTTTCATAACAATATCTACTATATAAATTACAATTATTTTGAGCTTCTATGCCATTAGATTTAAAACCAAAAATTAAATCAATCCATAAATTAATATTAGTTATTTCTTCTAAAATTTCTCTATAAATAATAATAAACAAATAAGGATTATTTTTACACCAAAAAGGAAGAAAAACATTATTAACAGAAACATCACCTTTAAACAATTTTTTATATAAATTAACAGTAGTATTCCATTGATTATTATTCTTAATTAAATCTTGTAATTTTCCTAAATTTAAATGATTAATATTTAGAAACATTTCAGGAAAAAAAAAAAATTCAGGAATTAATTCTCTTAAATCTGATTTTTCAGAAATGACACTATTAAAAGTTTTTTCTAAATTAATAAATAATCTATCAGGAGCATCAAAATCTTCTCCTTGAATTTTAATAGCAGTTTTTGTAAAAGGAAATATTCTTGTTAAAAAATGAGAAGTATATGCTGAATTAGAAAAATGAGTGCCAAAAAGATATGGGAAGAGTATTAATTCGATACTTTTATCTTTTAATTTTTCATATATATCTATTTTTAATTCATATTGTTTTTCTGGGAAAGAATTTTGATTTTTTATATTATATTCATTTATTGATTCTATTATTTCTTTATAATTTTTTGAAGAGTATCCTTTGTATTTTTCATTTTTTTTGTTTGTTTGATTATGATTATAATTATTTATTATTTTAGTTTTCTCTTCTTCCATTATTTCTTTAAAATTATTTTTTGATTTTTCGTCTATATCATCTATATTGAATTCTTCTTTTATACATTTAAATGCATTTATATATTGATTAATATAAGTTATTTTTCTTCTTAATCCTTTTTCATTTAATTCCATTAAACCTAAAGGACAATTAAAATCTCTTTTACTTTTTTCAATTAAACCTTTTTTTATTATTTCTATTATTTCATTATTTGTTTTTTCTTCTTCTGAAAATTCAAAAGAAGTTATATAATTTGTTATTATCCAAGGAAAAACTGGATATTGATTAATATCTCTTAAGGATCTATTTCCAAATATATTTACCCACATTAAATATTCTAAAGTTGAAATTTGGTTTTCATTCCATTTTTTTTCAATATCTTTTATTTCCAAATTTTTTTTTATTGTCTCAATTAATTTTTCATAAATTTTATTTCTATCATTTATTTTATCGAAAATAAAAAAATATGATTTGTTTCTTGAAGAAAAAATTTCTATTGAATTCGGTTGATCATAATAATTTCTTGGGAAAATATAGTTTATTTCATTATAATATATTTTTAAATATTTATTTTTTTTATTATTTGGTAATAAATCGCCATAGCATTTTTTGTTTTCATCATTAATTTCAATAAATTGTAAAAAATCTTTTTCTAAAACAAATATTCCTTTAAAATGATTTGATATTATTAATAAACAACAAGAATAATAATTATCACCTAATTTTTTAATTTCAATATTAATATCTTCAATTTTTATTGTTGGATATGGAATAATGTAAACTTTTTCATTTTTCTCAGAAAAAACATTATAATATTTATTAAATTCATCATCATACACCATTGGAATGATTAATGGAGATATTTTTTCTTTTGTTAAATGATTACTTTTTTTATAATATATTTTTAATTTATTATCTTTATTTTGATTGAAAAATAATTTTTTTTCTGAATATGCTCCATTCCATGTAAAAAGATCATATTTTATTTTTTTATAAAATTTTAATTTGGAAAAAGTCTTTATTTGATTTTTTAATTGTATTTCAAATATTTTTTTGGAAATATTTTCATTTTTAAAATCAAATTCCTTTTTTATTATTTCTTCAGATTTTGGAAATTCTAAAATTTCCTTTTTTATTTCTTTTTCAATTATTGTTTTAATTATATTTTTAATATCAATTTCAGTCTCATTCATCATTGAATCACTAGAATATTTTTTTATTAGCTCATTAAATTGATATAAAAGAGTATTTTCATTAATTTGATTTTTTTTGTCTTTACTTTTATCAATTAAGAGTTTTAACCAATCAAAAACAAATTGAACTTGTTGGTTTAATTTTTCATAGAAATACAATATTTTCAAAAAACAAAGAAATTTTTCTTTTATTTCATCATTATTTTTATTTGTTAGAAAAATAAAAGTAGAAATTATTATAATAGTTTGATAATTATCATTTTTAATATCATTTTTAAAAAAATGATAAAGAAAATAATTATTAAAAAAGTCAAAAAATTTAGAGTCAAATGTTTTATCTTTATTTAGAGATTTTTCAATTAAATTATCTTTTTTATCTTCAGAAAAAAAAAAATCAATTACTGTTTTTATATCTTGAATTGGAAATCCGTGATTAAATTGAATTTTATTTAAAATCTCTTTACATTTATTAATATAGTCATTAAATTTTTGCTGAATATTATTTATTTGATTTTTTTTACATATTTCTTCTTCAATTTTTTCATTTGTTTCTTTAATTAAATCTATAATATAGTTTATTGGATATTTGTTATTAAAAACGATATAATATTTATTTTCATATAATTGAAATTCACATGAATTAAACAAAAGATTAGTTATATAATCGATTATATTTTCTTTATATTGAATCAAAATATGTGAAATAATTTTTAAAACTATTTTTTTATATGAATTAATTGTTTTTCCAAAAATGCAGTTTTGAAAATTTTTATCTAAAACATAAATATATATCATCATTTTATTTAATTGATTTTTCATAATATTATAAATTTTTTCAGAATCAAGAGAAATGATATATTCATATAAATTATCATTATATTCTTTAATTAAATATATTACTCCATAAAAAAAATTATCATCATATGATTTATAACTATCAATTAAGCTTATTTTTTCAATTTTATCTAAATCGACAAAGCCTATAAAAATAAATCTAAAAAGTATATTTAGCCATTCATAAAAATAATAATTATAAATATTATCTAATTTATTTTTTATCAAATTCTTTCCTTCATTGACCATTTCATTTGGAAAATTTTCAATTCTAAAATTATTTAATAAAAAATTAGTTAATTCTGTTGATTTATTTTGTTCTATTTCTTTATATAATTTAAATGTTATTTTTTTAACTATCCTGAATATTTCAAATTTTATATTGTCATTTCTATTTAATAAAGAGATGATTGTTTCATCAAATTTATTTTTTACAATTGTTTTTAAATCTTCATCTTTCATATTTTCATTATTTCCTTCTTCAATACTAAAATTAATAATTGAATTATTAACTTTATTTGAAGAAATTAATTGAAATAAAAAAGAAAGACAATAATCATTTTTGTTTCTTTTATAAATTTCTTTTATAAATGTATTTATTTCTTCTGGAGTTTCCTTATATTTACTAATTTCGAAAAAAATTTCATCTATAGTCCAATTTTTGAATAATAAAGAAAGAAACGTATTTTCTTTTTTTTTATTGTTCTGGACTTTTTCGTTTTTTGATATTAATTCTAATATTTTTTTATAAAATTGTTTTTTATCTTTTGATGAATAATTATTTATTATTTTAAAATTGAAAAATATTGAAGAAAAAAAGGATGAATTTTCAATTATTGATTTTTCTTCTGACATTCGAATAATTGTATTAAAAAAAATACTCCCTAAAATAATTTCTTTTTCTAAATTTTCAATATATAAACTTATATATTTATAAAATTTAGTATAATTTATATGACATGAATTTTTTTTTGATTTGTTTTGAATATTTTCAATTAAATTTATTAAAGAATCCAAAATATTAACTTGAAGATTTATGTTTTTTTGTTGTTTGTTATTTTGATTTAATATATTCAGAAATTCAAAAAGAGGAATTAAATTATTAATTCCTCCAATCAGGGAAATATTTTTAGTATAATTTTTATAAGAATAAATATAATTTTTATAAAAATTATCTTTTGATTTAGATAAATATGCTTTATTATTATCAATTGGGTCGTTTATTTCAAAAGTTTTTTCATTAAATAAATAAGGACTGAAAATAAAATTAAAATCATTCATTTCTAATTTTATTTTTTTTAATCCACTTTTTAAAATTAAATCTAAATCTTTTTTATTAATGTCTTTATATGATGAAAAAATATAAGATAATTTACCTTTATAATTTTTCATAAATGAAATTGAAGAAATTAAATTATTATTTAAACTATAATTTTGGACCTTTTTTTTTTCAATATTATCTTTATCAATTAAATTCTCTAAAATAATATTTAATGTATTATTATTATTTTCTTCAAAATTTAATTTTATGTGATTCCATTGATTAAATTGAATCTTAACCTCTAAATTTTCAATTAATTTTTCATTTTCATAAACTTTAATAATATTATTTTCTTCGAGTTTAACTATTATTTTATTATTATCACTTAAAGTAATATTAATTAAATTTGTATTTTTATTATTACAATATTTATCAATATAAAAAGAAAAAAAAATAGAAAAATTATTTGTAATCATTAAATTATTATCTTTATTTATATTAGTAGTAATTTCACTACAATCTTTATCAAAGAAGAAAAAATATTTTTTTGGATAAAATTTTTCTACTTTAATATTTTCACCATAAAATAAATTTAGAATATTTAAATAATTTAAAAGGTCTTCTTCAGTTAAATTTTTTTCCCTGTGTTGTCTTCCTATTTTTCCATAAATATAATCATAAAAATCTTTTTGAAGAGTAATATTTTTAACAAAAAAAATTATTAAATCTTTTGATATTTCTTTTAAATCTTTATTATACAAAAATAAATCAATTATAATTTTTATAATATTATTTTCATTTGAAAAACAAGGAGAAGAAATAATTATTTCTGCGATTTCTTTAAAATTAGAAAAGATATCTTTAAATAATTCTAAAATTTTTTTCTTTTCATCATGAAGAGTTACATCTTCTTTTAAATTATTTATTAATTTTTTAATATTTGATTCTGAATTTTTAACAAATTCAATTTTTTCGTCATTAATAAATTCAACAAATTTTTCAATTTTAAATTCATTTTTTTTATTTAAATTATTTTCCTCATTTCCTAAATTTATCAAACCACCTCCTTCCATTTTCTTAACAAAAAAATAAATTAATATTATTGTTTATTTTATAAGTATTATTTATTTAAGTGATTTTTGTTAATTTTTGAAAATATTTCAATTTTTGAATTGTGTATGTTCTATAAGGAAATTTATTTCTATGAATAAAAGAAAGAAGATTAAAAATTTTATTATATGTTTTTTTTTATATTTTTTTATATAAATTATATAAATTATTATGTCATAATAATTATATTTAAATTGAATTCTTTTATTTCTTCTCTTAGAAAATCAAATTTAAAAAAAATAGATTCAATTCACCTTTTTAACATAACAACTTCTGTAAAAAAAATAAATAAATAAAAACTTCATTTACCAAAAAAAAATATTAAATAAAATTAAAACCCCCTTATATGTTAAAATATAAAATATAAATAAAAATGGGATGTTCAGGAGAAAAAGCATTAAAAGGAGATTCATCACAATATAATATAGAATTATATACTTTAAAATCCCAAGATTCAAGATTTGTATATAAACTTCAAAAAAGAACATCAGTAAAAATAATAAAAAAAGAAGATTCTAATATATTAGATGATATAAATAACAATGACAATGAAGAAATAAATAGCTTAACTTCAGATGAAAAATTTGAATATAATTCTATATTTTTATTGTGTTTAACAAATCATGAAACATTTAAAAATTATAAGGAAATAATTGAATTAAAACCAGTTAACATACCTTCCTTAATAAAAGTAATTATTATTGTAACATATGAATCAACTCAAAATGGAATTGAAAAAGATTTAATTAAAAAAGGAATTGAACAATTAGAAAATTTTCCAAATGGAGTTATTGATATTGAAGCTATGAAAGAAAAATATGATGTTAGTCAAAATCCAAATATCACAAACGATAATTTAAATTTAAGTGATGATGATGATTCTGATGATGATGAATTAATTATTGAAGAAGAAGTTACTGAAAAAACTTTATCTGATTGTAACAAATTATTATTTGAGAATGATTTCAGTGAAAAATTAAATTTAAATGATGAAGATGATATTGTTTGTAAGAATAAAATTATTAAAATTATTTTTGAAAATTGTAAATTTAATGACATTTATACTTTTTCTTTATTAATAGGGAATTTAGAGAAATATCAAAATTTAAAAAAATTTGGTTTCAACAATAATTTAATACCCTCAAATTTTGAAGGTTGGAATTCAATAAGTCAATTAATAAATAATAATTATAATATAAGAATATTAGACTTAAGAGCTTCATCATTAAATGATTATAACTTTGAAAATATATCACAAAGTATATTTGATAAGAGAATAAGATTATTAGATATATCAGAAAATTTTTTAACTTTAGATTCAATGAAAAACCTTTCTTTATTTTTAAAAAACAATAAAACATTGAAAAAATTATATGTTCAAAGAAATGCAGTTGCTCAATTTAAAGCTGAAGGAGTGAAATATGTTTGTGAAGGATTATCTAATCATCCTAATCTTATAGTTTTAGATATTTCATATATGGAATTAACTGGTTGTGGGGTTTATTTAGGTCAATTTATTTCTCAAAATAATATTTTACAAGATTTAAATGTTGCTAATTGTAAATTAAATGTACATGATTTTAAAAATATTTGTCGACCTATTTGTAATAATAAATCTTTAAAAATTTTCGATATTTCTTATAATGATATGGGTGGAAAAAATAGTTTAATTGAATTAGGTGAAGCTATTAAAAAAAATAAATCTCTTATTGAAATTCATTTAGATCAAATGAATTTAGATATGGATAATTATAACATTATTTTTGATTCAATTGAAATTAATCAAAATATTAAATATTATAGTTTGAGTTATAATAGTAATTTAAGTCCTAAATTAGTTTTAAAATTCTTTTTGCAAAAAAATGGAGTTGAAACTCTAGAATATATTCCTTATAATCCAGACACTCATCCTGGAAAAGAATTGACTTTGGAAGAAAAGAAAATTGTGGAAAAGTTTAAAACTGATAAACCAAAAATGAAATTAATTACAAAATAAAATTTTTATGGGGTTTTTTAATATTTTTAAAAATTTTATTAAATTTTAAAAAAAAAGACATTTGTTTCTCTATATTTAGTTACAAATATTATTGGAATAAGTAATTTTTAAAATAATTTTTTTTTTAAATTCATATTCTCGGAAAAATAATTTAATATGTTATTGACATACTTTTTTATAGAAATGATTTTTTGAAAAAAACAAAATAAAAGAAATTAGTATATTTTTTATTATAATATATTCAATTATCTAATATTTGTTTAATAACCATTATTCTATCTTTCATTCTTTCTAAACTTTCATCACCTTTACATTTTTCTTTTAATTTTTCTTCGAGTCTTTTAATATAATCATTAATGTTTTTTTTTTTCATTTCATTAACAGCATCACTATGATTAGATAAAATTAAAAAAATATCAATAATTAAATCATTAATTGTTTCTTTTTCTTCATCATTTAATTCATTTACTTTAAAATTTTCAAAATAAATTTTATCAATATCTTCAATTCCTAATTTACTATTTTTTTCTTGATTAATTTCACAAATAATTTTAATTAAATATTTATATAAAATACAATTATTTTCTAATAATTGATCAATATATTTTTCATATTCAAAAGAACAATTTCTAATTAATCTTAATATGTTAGTTATTTTCATATTATTCATTTTATCAAAAAGAATAAGAAAAATTTTAAATATTTTATTTGATAAAATAAGTTCTCTTCCTTCTTTTAAACAAGAAACATTGGAAATAATAGAAGAGCAAAAATTAAAAGAATTATGATAAATATATTCAAAAAAGTTATCAAGTAATTTAAAAAAAATAATTCCATGAGTTTTTTCATTTGAATTATTTAAATCTAAAATATATTTTTGTCCTTCTTCATAAGAGGTTAAATTTGAAAGAAACATAAAATATAAATTTAAATAGCTTTCATTTTCATTTTGAGAATTATTTATTTTTGAAGAGTTAATAACATATTTTTCAAATTCAAAATTAACATTAAATTCAATTCCATTTTTTAAATAATTATTATTATCTAAGCTATCTAAAATTATATCATCTACATTATCATAATTTTTTTCTTCTTTTTTTAATTCTTTTTTTATTAAACGAAAAACAATGCTTAATATTCTATGAAAAGTATTTAATTTTAAAAAGGAATTTAAATATTTTTCGTTTGTTGATAAATTGATTAAAATTTGAAGAATTAAATCTTTTTCTTTTATATCTTCATTTTCAATTAATCTAATCATAATCTTTGGTAATTCTATTTCAATAAATATATCTATTAATTCCTTTGATTCAGTTAAACTTAATATTATTTCTAAAGCTTGTTTTCTTGCTGCTGGTGATTTTAAACACTCTATTACTGATTTTATTTGATTTGTGTATACTGATTTTTTATCATTGTTTTCCATTTAATATATATTATATTTTTTTATTTTTTTATATTTTTTTTTGGAAAAAATTTTGAATTATAAAATTATAGAATATATAATTATAATGGGTTATTTAAAATATATTAGAATAATAATAGTCATTTTTAAATGTTATCTTTGACTTCAATATTATTTGATTTATCATCTTTTTTATTTTCTTCTTTTTTATTTTCAACATTTTCTTCTTTTTTATTTACAACATTTTCTTCTTTTTTATTTTCAACATTTTCTTCTTTTTTGTCTTCAACATTATTATCTTTTTTATTTTCGACATTTTCTTCTTTTTTTTCTTCAATATTATTATCTTTTTTGTCTTCAATATTTTCAACTATATTTTCTTTTTGATTTTCAGAATTTTTATTTGAAACATTTTTCTCACTTTTATCAAAATTAACATCAACATTTTTAATATCTTTCATAATTTGGCTATTTCTAATTTGCTTTTGTAAATTAATAATATTTTTAAAATCTAAAGCTCTTCTATCATTAATGAAATTTTCAACTTCTAATTTATTAAAAGGTAATTTTAATCCAAGAAACTGAATAAAATTATTAAAAACATTAACATTACAATTTTGTATATCAGAAGGTAAAATTTTTCTGCTTCTTTGAGTAAAAGTAGAAAAAATAGAAAGATAACCAATTGAAAGTAAGAAATCATCAAAATTAAAATAACTTTGATTATATCTTTGATCTAATTTTTCACTTGAGATTTTTTGAAAAATATATTTCATTTGTTCTATTGAAATCAATAAACCTAATATTGTAAAATTAAGTAAAAATTCTTTAAATTCATTTTCTCTTATTGAAATATTACTAAAAAAACTTATTTTATTATATCCTATTTTTGAATATATATCATATATACATTGTAAATGAGGTTTATATTTATTTATTAAATTTTTTATTTCTTCTCTTTCCATTAATTCTTTTATTGTTGTATTTAATTTTTTTTCGAATTCATAATATTCTTTTATTTCTTTTTTTTCTTCTATATTATTTTTTTTTATTTTTTTTTCAGGAGAATATTCTAACTTTTTCTTTAAATTTTTTTCTCTTTTTTCTTTTAATAATTTAAATTGTTTATTTAATTTCTGCATTTCTTTATCAAAAAATTCTTTATTTTCTTTTGTTTTTATTATTTTATTTTCTTCTTCTTTTTTTATTTTTCTTTCTTCTTCTTTTTCTTTCATTCTTTTTAATTCTATTTCCTTAAATTTTTTTTTAATTATTTCAAATTCTTCTTTTTTT
>JAJJLU010003791.1:0-31054 GCA_023807065.1 Isotricha intestinalis
ACAATTAGATAATAAAGCAATAGTATCATTACAAGAGAAATTAACAGAAATTCAAAATCAATTATTCAAATTTAAATAGTAATAAAGAAATAAAAATGGATAAAAAGAAAAAATTAGGAGAAATATTATCTCATTTTAAAAAGCAAAATAAAACAAAAATGAGTTTAATAATAGATTTACTTGATTCAAATGGAGAAGCAATGAATTTGAATGATAATTTAGAAAGTTTAGCAAATGAATTTTTACCAAATAAAACAGTTTATGAATTAAATTATTTAAAATTTCCTGAAGAAGAAAAAAAAGAAGAAGAAAAGAAAGATGAGGAAAAAAAAGAAGAAAAAAAAAAAGATGATAAAAAAAAAGAAGAATCTCCTCCTCAACCTACTTTAGAACCTTTAAAATTTGATGGTTATTGTGTTAGAACTATTGAAGAAGATTCTCAATATGAAGAAATTGATCCTAAAGATAAAGCAAAAAAACCTGCAAAGAAAAAATAATTTTTGCTTTTTTGGATATTTTCATTTTTTATTTCTTTTAAAATTAAATTTTTAAAATGTTAAACAATATATAATAATTTTTTTTTGATTTTATGAAATTATTTTTTTTATTTTTTTAAGAAAATATGATAAGTGCAAATGATGAAAATAATTATCAACAAGAATTAAATTTAAAACAATTTTTCAAACCTTTTCCATTTTTAGGTAATGATAGAAATGAACTTTTAGCTCAATTTCTTTTTAAAAAAGCATTTGATTCAAATTTAAAACATATAGATTTTGATTCAATGTTAGCAGAATGTAAAAAGACTAATAAAAAATATACAGATAGAGAATTTCCTCCAAATGAATCATCATTAATAAGAGGGAATAAGATGGAAAAACAAGACAGAAAATGGAAAAAAATAATATGGAAAAGAGCAGGTGATTATCATTCAGAATATTCTATTTTCCCTCCTAAATTTTTTCCAAGAGAAATTAAACAAGGAGCTTTAAATAATTGTTCTTTTTTATCTGTTGTTGCAGCATTAGCAGAAAGACCAGATAGAATTCATTCTTTATTTTTAACAAATACAGTAAATGAATATGGTATTTATGGAGTTTATTTATGTAAAGATGGAAAATTCACTCAATATATAATAGATGATTTTTTCCCATGTGATAATAAATTAAATATAGAATGTTTTAGTCAAGGATGTGTTGGAACAATTTGGGTTCAAATTTTAGAAAAATGTTATGCAAAAGCATATGGTTCATATTCAAATTCAGAAACTAAAGATATAGATAAAATTATAAGAGATTTAACCTGTGCTCCTATTATTTCTTTAGATAATTCATCTAAAAATTTATATAGTGCTTTAACAGAAGCAGATGAAAAGAAATGGTTAATTATTGCAAGTGCAGGTGAAACTGAAGCAAGTCAAGAATTATTAAAAGAAATTGGTTTAGTTCCTTCACATGCTTATGCAATTGTTAATGTATACACTTTAAATGGTATTAGTACTATTTTAACAGAAGAACAAAATGATCCTCCTAGTTCTCATTCTTCCACAGAACAAGATAAAAATTCTACTGAAAATGAAGAAACTAATTTTAATACTTTACTTAAAATAAGAAATCATTGGGAAAAAGACGGTTGGTTAGGTGATTGGAGTGAAGGAAGTCATCTTTGGACTGAAGAAATTAAAGAAAAAGTAGGTTATGATTCTAATGATAGTGATAGTTGTTTTTTCATGAATTTAAAAGATTTTAAACATTATTTTTCAAAAATTAAAATTTGTAAAATTTACAAAGATTATCATTATACTTTCCTTCCTTTTGAACAAAAATCTAATGATTATAGTTTAGTTAAAATGACTGTTAAATCAGATAAAAACATTCATGGTTTTGTAACTTATTGCCAAAATAGAAATAGAAAAGCTTTTCCAAATAATGAATTTGGTATTATAAGAATAATATTATGTAAATTATTAAATGATAATACTGAAAATGAAGAATATAATTTAGAATATTTAAGTGGGAAAATGGGACAAGAGAGAGATATTTTTGAAGAAGGATTATTTGAACCAGGAGAATATTTAATATTTACTGAATTAAATAAAAATTTAAGTGAAGCACTTACAGTAATAAGTACCTATTCAAATGGTCAAATTGAATTAACTCAATTAGATAAAGAAAAATATCCAAAAATTTTGGAAAAAATATATATTTCATGTGCAAAGAAAGAAAATCAAGTATTTAAATTTTCAAATGATGGAGCACCAAAATGTTTAAAATATTCTAATACAACAGCTGAAGGTTACACTTATATTTATATTGAAAATAATGAAGATGATACTACTTTAATTGAAAATGTCAATTATACTAAATTTGAAGGATTAAAATTATTAGAACCATTTAGTGGAACTTCTTATAAAGTAAAAGTAGGTCCTGGAAAAAGACAAATTGTTCTTATTAAACAATTAGAATTAAATAGATATAATTTAATTTTCTCATATCATTCAAATTTCCAATTTGGAGAAAAAAGTTTATTAAAATTAACTAAAACAAAAGGAAAAAAGAAACATAGAAAAGATCCAAAATTAAATATTGATTTAGATATTATTGTTTACACTTATAAACATTCACTTGGACTTTGTTATTATTATGAAAATAATACTGCAGATAGAAGATTAGAAGAAACTTTAAGGTTGAGTAATATCATTGGTGTTGAAATTGTAGGTGAAAATAAAGGGGCCAATGAAATTGTAATTAAATTAAATCCTGGAGATACTAAATTTGTTGAATTAAGATCAAATAAAACAAATTGGTCTGTTCAATCAAGTGTTTCTTATAAAATTGAAAACATATAAATTTAAAATTTAAAGATTTTTTTTTCTAATAATTTTTTATTATTTTTCCAAAAAAAAATTCTTAACCTTGAATATTTAATCCAATATTTTCAAAATATAAAATACTTGTAGCAAATTTAAAAATTTTATTTGCATATATAATTTCAAGAGTATTATCTTTAATAATCCATTTTTTAAATATCTCATAAGTAATAGGAGCACCAATATTAATTCCACTATCATGGAAATTTTTAAGTAAATAATTATAAAGATCTTCTTTATGTCTACTTGGAATATTTAATATTTCTTCTCTATTTGAAGCAACTGGAATATTTTTTTCAATAAATTCTTTCCTTAAATAAAAATTAATAAATCCATATATATAATTAAATCCTGAAATCCAACTTTTTAAAAAAAATTTATAAACATCTTCAAATGTAAGATAATTTTTATTTAAATCAGATTTCATTGCTTCAAATAAAATTTCCATTCTTTTTTCTTGGCTACTTAAAGCCATACATATTGCTTTTGTAAATTGTTCGTATGTAATTGCTCCTTTTTTATTTTGGTCTATTAATCTAAATAATTTTTCTGATAAATAAGTATAAGGTAATAAAGGAAAATTTTCATCAGAAAATAAATTTTTAATGCATTCATTAAAACCATGAAAAGTAATTACATTATCTTTTTGATATTTTCCAAAAATTTGTGTCATTGAAGAATAATTTATAACTTTTTTTTTGTTTGAATAATTAAGAAAATAAGTTTTTTCAGGATAAACTAAATTTCCCATTTTTTTAATTAAAAAATCTAAATATTAATATATTATAAATTATATATATATTTTTATATAATCTAATAATATAGATTATTTTTATTTATATATAATTTAAAAACTTGGATTAGGATTTAATCTAGTTACAGCATTAAACATTTTTCTTAAAATATTTTGTTTATAATGAATAATATTTTCTTTAGTATAATGACATTCACAACAACAATCTTCTTTTAAAGATTGTAATGCAATTAAAAACATCATTTTAATATTCATATATTGAAAACTACTTTTACCAACATTATTATTTGAATTTAAAGGATCCACAATATATAATTCAAAAGGAGAATTATTATTTAATGTATTATTATTATTGTTTTCTTTATTTAAATTAATATAATTAGTATCTAATCTCCTTCCATAAAAAAATAATAAATCATATAATAAAGTTCCTAAATTTTCCTTATTTATTTTTTTTCCTAAATTTAATTGATTTTGTAGAAAATTAACAGTCATTAAAATAATTCCATAAGAAGAAATTCCTCCTAAATAAGGATCATTTAATTGAGAACATTTTAACATAGTTTTTAAAGCTAAAACCAAAGGTTCTAAACATTCAAATTTTCCTAAAAATGATTTTACTAATTTTACACATTCTAAACCAAAATGTTCTTTATTATATAATGAAATATCAATTTGCATATTATTATATTCTTCATTAGTAATTAATTTAATAATTGGAATTTTAGCAGTTTTAATATATTTAATTGTTTTAACCCATTTTTCTCCATTTAATTTTTCATTTAAATTATCTAGAACTTCAAATTGTTCTAATTCTTCTTTTTCATTCATTAAAACAATATCTAAATCAGACCAAATCAAACATAAGTTTGTTGCTCTTGAACCATATAATTTAACTTCTATATTTGGAAATATTGAAGATACTGTTTTCTGAAGTAATTTTAATAAATCTTCTATAACACTTTTATTTATTTTATTTATATTTTTTGTGTATTCTTGATAATCTGTTAAATCTTTTTGAAGAGTCTCTTGTATTATTTCTGTATCTAAATTTGATTCTGTGAAAATAAATTTTTTTATTTTATCTTCTGTTTTTTTCTTTGATTTATATTCCTTTAATTCTGTTTCTAAATTCAATGATATATCTTTTAATTTTAATATTTCATTTTTTAAATTTTTATTCTACTAAAATATAAATTATATTATAATTACCTCTTCTTTAATTAAATTATTTTCTTTTTCTAATTCGCTAAATTTATCTTTTAAATTATTATATTCTATTACAGATTTATTATATTGAATTTTGATTTCATTATTTTCTTTTTTTAATTCATCATTTTTATTTTTAAGAATATTATTATCTTTTTCAAATTCACTATATTTTTCTTTATAATCATTATGTTCTTTTTCTAATTCATCATATTTCCTTTTAAGTATATTATTCTCTTTTTCAAATTTAAAATATTGTTCTTTTATTTTATTATTCTCTTTTTCTAATTCATTATATTTCACTTTTTGATTGTTATTCTCTTTTTCTAATTCATTATATTTCATTTTTTGATTGTTATTCTCTTTTTCAAATCCAATACATTTTTCTTTAATTTCATTAAGTTCTTTTTCTAATTCATTATATCTTTCTTTTAATATAAAACTTTCTTTTATTTTTTCAATTTCTTCTTTTAAAGGATAATCTAAGTAAAGATTTGGATAAGTTTTCTCATCTAAATATTATATATAAACTTACTTAAAATAAATTTAATAGTATCATTTTTTTTGATGTAAGTAAAAGGAATTTCTAAAGAATTATATTTTTTAGTGTTAAATAATTTTTTGATTTTTGGAATAATTTTATCTTCATTCTTTAAAATATTTTGAATAGGTTCTTTAACTTCTTTATTAATATTTTCTTTTTGAACGTCATCAACATTTTTACTTTCTTTTTTTTTTTTAATATAATTAAGTAACATCATATAAATATTAGTATGAGAAGAAGTTATAGAAATATTAAAGCATGTTTCATTTTTTTTATTTATACAATTAATATTAAGTTTTTGGTTTTCTAATAATTTTTCAACAACATCTTCTAATCCATTTCTACATGCAATATGAATTGGATAATCTTCTTCAGGTAAAGTTTTATAATTTATATCTCCTCCTTTCTCAATTAAAAATATTGCAATTTTGGAATATTTTTTCATTATTGAATATGTTAATGGTGAATGAGTTATTTTCTTATTTTCCAATGTTATTGTAAAAGGTATATTTATTATCTCTTCGTTATTTGATAATAAATTCTTTACTAAATTTATATTATCTCCTTTGTTATGAATTGTTTTAAAAAATATATTTGATTCAGACATTATTATTTAAAAATTATTTATTTAATTAACTTTAATTAATAATTTTTTTTATTTAATTAAATTTGGAATATCTTTAAAAAAAATAAATTTTTTAATTAGGAAAAATAATACAAAAAAAAAATTTGGAAAAAAAATAATTAAATGAAATCAAATTATTATAAATTTGAAGTAACAGTTCCATCAACACATATAGAACAAGTAAAGAAAAGTATATCAGAAGCAGGAGCAGGGATAATAGGGAATTATGATTCATGTATGTGGATGACAAAAGGAATAGGTCAATTTAGACCTTTAAAGGGTTCTTCTCCTTTTATTGGACAAGAAAATAAAATTGAAACAGTTGAAGAATATAAAATTGAAACATTTGTAGAAAAAAAGAATATATCTAAAGTTATTGAAGCAATGAAAAAATCTCATCCTTATGAAGTACCCAGTTTTCAATATTGGGAATGTTATATAGAATAAATATTATCTTAATTTAATATATTATTTATTTAATTAAATTATAATTATTGTGTTTTTCTCTTTATTTATATTATCTTATTATTTAATTAATATATTCTTTTGTGTTTTTTAAATTTTTTTCTTTAATTTTTGTGAAGACAAAATTTTTTATAAAATTTTAACACCAACAATCATCATTATTACTTGGTAATGGTTTAATTGTGTAATCATTCATATATGTTGTTGTTCCTTGAAAAACTTTATTTCCAAAATTAAAGTTACTTTTCTGTAAATGAGTATTAGAAAGAAAAGGTTTATTTGAATTAAAAGGATAAGATTGATAATCTCTTTTTTGAGTTGTATTACCATTAAATTTATCATTTCCAAATTGAAAATGATGTTGTCTTAAATCATTTGATAAATTTGAGTTATTAAAATTATTTGAATTTGGATATATTTTTTGTTGAGATGATGTTCCATATTCTAATTTATCATTTCCTAAATTTATATTTGATTCTCGTATATTATTCATATGTGGAAATTTCATTTCTGATGTTTTAGGAGGATAATCATATTGATATTTTGTTATAAAAGGACTTGCTATTTTTAATAATATTTATTATTATTTTAACTTACGATCATTTCCTAATCGAAAATGGGATTCTTGTAAATTTTGTGTGTTTATTTTTGGACATATACAACGTCTCATTTTTTTTAATTTACTTATATTTTTTATTTATTTAATTTTTATAAGTGAAACGTATTTAATTTAATTAATATTTTCTAAATCTACTTCTTCGAATAAATCTTTAAATTTATTCATATATGAATTTCTCATATTTGCAATTTGATTTGGTTGAAAGAAAGAAGCTAATTCATTTATATTTATTTTATCATAATCTAATTTTTTATTTATATCTTCTTCTAATTTATGAATAATATTTATTTTATCAGTTTGAGAAAATTTACCATTTAAAATATTATTTTTTTTCTTTAAATTTTCTATTTCTTTATTATAATCTTCTTTTGATATAGTATAATTTTTAATTTCATCAATAGAAATATTTTTGTCGGTTAAATAAATAAAATTTTGCATTGCAAAATATTCATATGAATGATTAATCTTTCCAATAACTTCATATTCATATTTTATTTTATTTTTATCTATTTTATTTCTTTTAACTTTTCTTTTTATTAAAATATCATTTGAAATACATTTTTCAAGTGGTAATGTATTATACAAAAATTTAAAATCTATATTTTCATTTGTTTTTAATTTTGAAATTATATTTGCTTCTCCTCCTAAAGCTTCAATCAAATTTTTATTATTTAGTACTCTTGCAGGTACTTTAATTGAAAATATTTTTTTGTTTGGTGTGTTGTTTTCCATTAAAAAATTATTTAAAAACATTTTATATTAAATTTATTTAATAGAAAAATAGTTCAAATTTTTTAATTGTTTTATTTTTTTTCCAATTCCAACATTATCAAATAATCTCTTAATAAAGATTGAAAAAAATTTAAACTATTTATAAATTTAACATTCATTTCTTTAATTTCTTCATAAATATAATTCATTTCTATATTATATTTCAAATACAATTTTTTATTTGGAGTATTATTAATTAATCTAGTAATTTCAGAGCAATAATTTTTTTGGAATGTAGATAACATTTTAATATGAGGTTTAAGTTCAGTTTTTAATTTTTTTAAATTTTTTATATATTCTTCATATTCTTTTTCATTTTTCTTTTCAGAAGTTTTAATATTAAATTTTCTCATTTCAAAAATCATATTTGAAAATCCTTGAAAAATAGAATTAAAAGTATTTTCAAAATTTTCTAAAATTTTATTACATAATAATTCACTATTTTTTTCTTCATTAAATAAATTGATATTATTTTTATCGTGATTAACATTATTTTTAATATTATCACAACTATCATTTTTATTTTCAGTAGAATTAACAATTGAATTTTTTAAAATACTACAATTTAATTTATTATAATTAAAAGGAATATTAATAGATGAAGATATTTGATTATTATTATTTAAATTAGTATCATTTGTACATGTTGTTTCTAAATTATCATTTTCATGAGTAATATTTTTAACTTCTGAATCAATTTCTATTTCTATATTTGATTTATTATTATCATTATCAATTTTTTTGGCTATTTTTATTTTATGAGAATATTCAATAGATTTTGAATTAGAATTTTTTTTATTTTTTTTATTATTATTATTTAATAACGTTTTATATCCAAAAACCGAAGAAAAAATATTAATAAAATTTTTTTGATTCATTTTTTTAATTAAACAGTCTTTACAAATTAAAATTGTGTTTTTTTGAAGGAAAAAAGGTTTTTCATATTTATGAAATCGAAAATAATTAATAATCTCATCTTTATTAAAAAAAAATAACTTACAATTTCTATATGATTGAGGTATAAAGGTGAAAATATAAGCTAAATATAAAATAAATTCTTTTAAATTTTCAAAAATTAAAGAATTAAGAAGATTTTTCTTTTTACAAAAAGGACATATTAATTTTTTATATTTAATGCAATCTCTATTTTCAACTTTATTGGCAATATTAGTTAATTTTAGTAATTGAACTTCTTTTTGAGAATTATAATAATATATCTTCTCTTCTTTTTTTGATTTTTCGTTATTTTCTCTTTTTTTATTGAATAAAAAATTGGCATCGTCTTCAAGATTATCTTTATTCATTTCTTTCAATTATTTTTATAAATAAGATATCAAGGGAATTATAAATATTAAAATTTTATTAAAATAGTACCTTCTATTTAATAAGTTACAAATATTTAGAGAAACAGTCTCTTCTTTTTTTTTAATTTCCTTCAAAATTTGTTATTTGATTTTTTTTGTAAAAATAAAATTTTTTTTCTTCAAATTTTTTAATAATAGACTTAATAGTTATATAATAATTAAGATATTTAGAAGATAGGCCATTAATTCTTATTTCTACTTAATAATATCTTACATTATTTTTTTTCAAAAAATTTAATTTTTCTTAAATGTAAATGTTTTAATATAATGGGAATTAAAAAAAATAATAGGACATTAAAATAATATAAATTGATTACTAAACTATATATTAAGAGATATTATTTCGTAGAAATTTATCAAATTGAAAGAATTATATTAAATTGTATAATTAAATAAGACTGTTTTAAATAACTTAAAATATAATTCCCAAATTTTATTATATTAAATCAATAAATATTAATATATATAAAACAAAAATATTAATAAAAACTTCATTTAATAAAAGCCAGATTAAATTAATAAATAGTAAAATAAAATAAAATTTTATTTATAATATAAATGTTTTGTAAATTATCAAAAGACTATAAATAAAATATTGAGAATAATATTTAATATATAAAACAAGAAGAGCCTTGATTCCCTTCTTCATTTAAATTATCTTCATCATTTTTATTTTTTTTAATTCCTTGTGTTTTATTTTTACTATCAAAATAATTTTGTTTAACATAAACACTAAAAAAATCATCTAATAAGGAATTAAAAATATTTTCAATTCCAATATTATTAATAGAAGAAGTGATAGAAAAATAACCATTAATTTTTTGAGAGAATAATTCACCTTTTTTAGATAAATTTTTTTTTCCTAAATCACTTTTTGTTTCAACAACTCCTTTAAATTCTGAATCTTGAATATTTTCTTGATTATCCACTAAATGATACCATTTTTTTTCTAAATTATTTAATGATTCTTCATTTGTTGAATCATAAGCATATATTATTATATTTGCTTTCTCAAAAAAATTTTTTATATAATCTGGGTCTTCATCATCTATTATTGTCATTATTGTTAATTTTATTTTTCCATCTGGAAAATTCATTATAAATTCAAAATCTGATTCTTCTTCATCTATTAAATTTATATTCTTTACTTTATCTTTTAAAAAAGTTCTAACTATACTTCTTTTACCTATATTTTTATCTCCTAATATTATTATTTTACATGGATATATTTTTTCTTCTTCTTTTTTTATTTCTTCTTTTATTTCTTCTTTTACACCTTCTTTTTTTTCTATTTTTATTTCTTCTTTTTCTTCTATTTTTTCTTCTTTTATTTCTTCTTTTATTTCTTCTTTTATTTCTTCTTTCATTTCTTCTTTTTTTTCTTCTTTTATTTCTTCTTTTTTTTCTTCTTTTATTTCTTCTTTTTCTTCTTTTTTTTCTTCTTTTTTTTCTTCTTTTATTTCTTCTTTTTTTTCTTCTTTTTCTTCTTCTTTTTTTTCTTCTTTTTCTTCTTCTTTTATTTCTTCTTTTATTTCTTCTTTTTCTTCTTTTTTTTCTTCTTTTTCTTCTTCTTTTTTTTCTTCTTTTTCTTCTTCTTTTTTTTCTTCTTTTTTTTCTTCTTTTTTTTCTTCTTTTTCTTCTTCTTTTTCTTCTTCTTTTTTTTCCATTTTTAAATTATTTAATAATAAAACATTTTAATTAAAAATAATATTTAAATATTTATAAATATAACATCTTTAATTATTTATAAACATAATTTCAAAAAAAGTACCCTAATCTTTAAAAAATTATTTAATTAACTTATATTATTTAGATAAATTATCAAAATGACAAACAAGAAAAATATCTTTAATCCTAGCAATTTGTTTATGAAAATTATTGATTTTTTTGATAAAAATAAAAATACAAATAAACAAAATGAAAAATTCAGAAAATAATCCTAATAAAGTATCAATATAATTCATATATCCAATATATAATTTCATTTTTGATAAAGCATTAATATTTACAAAATTATTTTCTGCAGTTCTCAAAGGTCTAAAAATTAATAAGCAAAATAAACCAGATCTAAAAAATTCATTTGAATTTAAAGTTTCAATAACTTGTTCCATGTCATAATAATCTGTTTGAATTAACCCTTTTCTGATATAAGAAAATTGTTCAGTATTAATTTTATATTGGTCATTATATTCCATAATTTTATTTTGATAGCAAAAAGAAGATAATTTTGAATAAATATTTTCTTCAGTTTCATATTCATTGACTTTTTCAATTAGACTATCTTGAATTTTTTCATAGAAATCAGCGCAATCAATAGTAAAATAATATGATAAAGGTTGATATAAATCACCTAATCCTTGTCTTTCTCTTGTTATAAGATATAAAGTATAAATAATATCAGAAGTATCTTGAAGAACAGTTTTATTCATCCAATTTTTCATTAAATCTTCTGTTATATTATTATATAATCTATTAACATAAAATGTAAAATCTCTATATCCTGTGCATTCTGCAAGTGAACTTTGAGATAGTAATTTAAATACTAATTTATATTTTTTAAAATATATTAAATACATTGTAAAAATACCTAAATGAATTATTATAAAAAGTGTAAATATTACAAGGAATATATGAGTATATAATAAATTTATGTGACTTTTTGACATATCTTCTTTAGTATATAATATTAATTGTAGATCATCATATGCTGTTACGCCATTTTGGTTTTTATTTTTTGCTTTTTCTCTTTCTTTTTTTTTATATGATGAATAAAGATCATCTAAATTTCCAATAATTTGAGTAGGATTAACTGAATATATTTTAAGTAAAACCGATAATAATTCAATCTTTTTTGTAAATACCATTCTAAAATCTTTGCTATTTGTTCTTTTTTTTATTATATTGAAAATTTCTAAAGAGACTTTTTTATAACTTTCTAAATATAAAAAAACTATAATTAAAAAAATCATATAAATCATAATATTTAAACTTAAAAAGTAATAATTCAAATTTTTATAAGAATTCAATTTTGAATCCATAACATCATTAAATTCATGATGAATTTTATTCCAATATTGACAAAAAGTGTTAAAATTACTAATAATAGTATAATAAGATAATTGATAATCTTCTAATTTAGAATTAAAATGAATAGTAGAAAGAGGATTAGTAGTAATATTTAATAAATAAATTGGTTTGATAGCATAACTATTATCAGCTGTTAAAATTGCCATAGTATTAAATAATATTTTAATAGCTTCTTTAAATTCAATTGTTTGATTTACTAAATAAAAATACCCATCATTTTGTAATATATTAATATAATTAATTTCATATTGAAAAAATTTATCGGTTCTTGGGTCTTTAAGAGAATAAATTTCATTAAAAAAAACAGAACAAACATTTTTAAAATTTTCAACTTTGAATTTATTTTCACTAAAAAAATATTTAGTGAAATTTAAATATACTCCAGGATATCTTTCATCAAATTTTTCATTATAAAGACTTAAATATTGAGTACAATTGCTTTCATCTTTTTTAGCTAAGCACATAGTAAGCATAAAACTAGGAACTCCATGATAATACAATCTAATTAAAGTTCTAAAATTAGTTAAAATAGAATAATTATTGAATAAAATATCTTTTTTATTTTTTTTAATGAATAATTCAACAATAAAAGAAAAAAGACTAATGACAGAAATAATGAAAATTAATCTTTGATAAATATGAAGAATATAAACTTGTTTATGATTTTGTGATTTTTTATTACTTAATCTTCTCATATGATTAGAAAAATAACTAGCATCTCCAGTACTTGCTCCACTTAATAATGAACCTGCAACTGAAGATGAATCTTCTACTTTCTGATTATATTTTTCTAAATATGTATCATTTACATTCTTTGTTGCTATTTGTAATAATGATATTATATCTGTCTCTTGATGAGATTTTTTTTCTTCTATGTTATATATTATGTATGTTAATCCATTTAATTGAAATGAATGAATTTGTGTTAATTTAGATTTATTTATTTTATATGTTTTTAAATATTGTTTTAAAGTTTCTGGAGGCTTTTCTTCATCATCAAAATCATTTGTGTTTAAATCTAATTTATATATTTTTTCTGTATCACGGAAATTCTTTTTATAAGTAAATAAACAATTTTTCCCTAAAAAATAATATCCATTTAATACTATATAATCTTTACATGTGTTATCAAATAACATTTTTAAATCAATATATAATAAACCTAATTCTCCTCTTTTATTTTTTTTCACAATGAATTTAAAAGAAACATCTTTTGTAGTTGGAGGACTTTTTAATAAATTAAATAAATTTGATTGTCTTTTTTCATGAATGGATCTTCTTTTTTGACTAGAAAGTGCAAAATTTAAATCAAAAATACCATTTTTAAATAATAACATTTGATATTCTCTAAATTCTTCAGGAAACAATAAAGAAAAATCATTATTAAAATGATCAAATAAATCTCTTCCAATTTGTATAATTCTACATTCATCTGAAGATAAATTTAATGTTAATGTAATTTTATTATTATTTTCATATAAAAAATTAATTGAATCTTCATATTGAACGATATTTTCTCTTATTTGAAAATTATGTTTTATTAATGATTTATTTAAAATTTCTTCATAGAAAACTCCACAAACTATTGAAAAATAACTTGATTCAACAGATTTATTTTTTAACAATTTATTTTTATAAGTTTTTGAATTAATTTTATCTATTAAATGTGATAATTCTACTAATTCTGAAATAGTAACATTAAAATTTTTATGAATAATATCATTTAAAAAAAATAATACTCCACGAGCATCATCAATAAAATGAATCATTAATTCAAGTCTATATACTACATCATATGTTTTTTCTATATTATTATTTAAATTTATAATATCAAATAAAGCTTTTAAATTCATTGAAATAATAAAATTTGTTGTTTTATATTTATTTATTAAAAAAATTAATCTTATCATTAAACATCTACTTTTCCATAAATCATGTAATTTATTTTGTTTAATTTCTTTATAGAATAATAAAATTAATTGAAAATAATCATTATCACACAAAAAATTATGAGTTATTGTATTAGCATTAACAGATTCAGTTAAAAATTCTTTATTTGCACATTCATTAATTTTATGATAAAATAGTAGTTTATTTTTTTCATTATTATTATAAATAGAAAAAAAATAATAATATGAATTTTCGATCATATAACCATAAGTCCTTAAATAAATATGTTCGTAAGGATTATAAATAAGCATAAAAATAATAATTGATATAAGAAAAAAATTAATATATAATATACTCATTCTTTTCTTTGTTATTCCTTCAGTTGCAAATCCTAAACTTAAAAAAGTAATACATAATTTAAAAAAAACCATACTAATCCTTAATTTATTTAATAAAACATTATTCATAAATAAAAAAGATTTTGTTTTCATAATATAAAGAATATTAATTGATTGAAAAATATAAATTCCCATTGAAATATAAAAAAAGTGTTTTGAAATTCCATTATATTTTTCAGCTAAAGAATTAGATAAAATAAATAAAGTTTTAATTGTTAATTCAATAGAATCAAAAATTGAAGAAAATGAATCATAAACAAATCTAACACATTCTAAAGAATAAATTGGTAAATGAAAATTTATAATATGAGAAATTGAAACTAAAAAATAAAATATTGCAATTACGTAAGCAATAATTAATTGAATATTATGTAAAGAAAATAAAGCTAATAAATAAAAAAAGGATAAAACTCTAATATGAAAAATTTCATAGAAATTTATAAATACAATTTGAAAACATTTAAATTTTAATAAAAATTCAGATAAAAAATAAAATAAATAAATTAAAAGAAAAAAAAGAACAATAATGCATAAAACTAAACTTTGATTTAAATAATGATTTAAATTGCATATTTGAATAAGTTTTAAGTGAATATTTGTTTTTCCATATATAATATTTGAACAATCAAAAATAAGAAACATAGTTAAAAAATTTTCTATAAATAAAAAAAAGATATGTAAATATTTTATCTTTAATATTTTCTGACTTAATACACTATAATAAACATATTTTGATGATTTTTTCATCATTTTATTTATATTAATATTATTAAATTATTAAAAAAACTTTATAATTAATAAACATTAATTAAAAATTTTTATTTTCACATAAGTTCCAAGAATAAAAAAAATAAAAAATGTTCTTATTTATTTTTTTTACTTTTTCCAATCATATCAAGTCTAGTAAGTAAAATAGGATTAATAGAAGGAGTAAACAAAGGAGGTAATTCAACATTACTAACACTATTATTATTTTCATTATTTTCAATATTTTCATTTTTATCTTCTTCTTTATAATCAACAAGAGGAATTTCTTCTTTCACTTTCATAATTAAATCTTTCTTTGATTTTTGCTCAAGTTTAAACTTTTTAACTAAATAAGGTTGAGGTGGATAATTCATTATATCATTTACATTATATTTACTTTTCATTTTTTTATATTCTTTATTATTCGTCAATAAAATATTTTTACATTTAAATATTTCATATTCAATATCTTCATAAGCTAATTTATTATATGTTAATGGATTATTTGTGACGTCTACATTTTTTATCACTGGTAAATTTATTATCATTAATATTGCTATTTCATCCTCAATTAAATTATGAGACAAATCTAAAGTTTCTAAATTTTTAAAACCTGAATTTTCTTGAATAAATGATGGATCAATGTCAAAATAATTAATTCTATTATGAGATAAATTTAATTTTTTTAAATTTCTCAAAAGAGAAATTTTATGGAAGAAATCTTGCATATTAGTTTTTAAATATTGTTGTAATTGTTGAAAAGTTTTCTGAGTATCCATTAAATGTTTTTCATTAGTTTCTTTATCATTATATTCATTATTATTATTATTTTTTTCATCTTCATTCAAAACTTTTGGTCTTATTGTTCCAGGAATTTTTGGTAAATTTTCAGTTAAACTTCCATCTTTATAATCTTTTAACATATTTAAATTAACAAAATAAGATTCAATATGATTGTAAGAAAGATCTAATTCTTCTAAAAAATTTAAATCACTTATATCTGGAATTTCAGCAGTAATAAAGTTTCCCATTAAATTTAATTTTTTTAAATTATGCATATGACGAATAATTTCTAAAGAAGAAGAATCTAAATTATTACAATTTAAATTTAATTCCTGTAACAAAGGATATCTTTCTTCTTCACAAAATTCACTTTCACTAAGTAAACTAATATTACTAAATCTAATAGATAATTTCATTAAATTTGGAAGTAAACCAAAAAAAGCAATATTACAATTATGTAATTCTTCCAAAAAAATTTCATATATTTCTCTATATTCATACATACTTTCAGGAGATTTTAACAATAAATTTTCACCATTTGAAAGTTTTATTATTGGAATTTTTCTGTTGGTTTTAGTATGATATTTTGAAAAGTGCTTAGATATAATATCATATTTTTGTTTTACTCTTAAAAGCATCATTGCATCTTTTCTTAATTCAATTTTCCTTAATTTATCCAAAGCAACACCTTCTTCAAAAATATCAATTAAATTCACTTTCCCATTTTTATTCGTGTTATGAAATTTAGGTTGAGGAATGTAACCTAATGGCATATTGGAGTTATACATTTTTTTTTTTATAAACTTTAATTATTTTAATTTATATTAAATAAATTTAATCATTTTTTTCATATATTTTCTTATGAATCAAATTAAATAAAAATCTAAATCCTCCTTGTTTAAAAGGTAAAAACCAACTAAATCCAAAATCACTTCCCATAACTTCATAAAATTCTTCATAAGTACTTCTTTTTTCATATAGTTTTCCTAATTTATAATCAACAAAAGAAGAATCAGTATCTAAAGAATCATAAAGATCTTTAATCATAATAATGGAAAAAATGCCAAAAATAAAAGAAAGAAGTAATTGTCCAACGACAAAAATAATATTCCAAATATCATTAATTAAAAAAGAGAAATTTTTATAAATATTATAATAAACACAAATAAAAATAGAATATAAGCATCCGATAAAAGTATAAAAATTAAATTGAATGAAAAATTTTTTATTAAAGACTCCAACACAATTATTAATCCAAGGACAATGATGATCCATTCCCATAACACATCCTTTACAAATAGCACAATGATGAGCTCTATTAGGTCTAACAACATAACAATGAATACATCTTGTTAAATTCATTTTATATTTTGATTTAAATTCTTCTAAATCATTATCAGTTATTGAAGTTACTTGATCATAACTATAATCATCATCTTCACTTTCTTCTGGAAATTCACCCTCAGTTTCATTTAATTGAAATATCATTTTCTTTATTTCTTCTTCACCTCCTTTTGATTGAATTATTCTTTGAGCATTTTTCATTGATTTTTCATGGAGTTCATAATAATATTCTATTACTGAATAATTATTATAATGTGTTATTCTCCCTGGATCTGTTATTGTTGCTTTTAAATGACAACAAAATACAAAGACAGATATCATGTAAAAAATTAACTTGTGAATAGGCAAATATGATATAAATTCTATTTGAGATATTGATTTATTTTTCTCTTCTGCATATTCATCTGAAGAATAATATATCATTGTTATTTGACCAAATAATATTATATGGGTTAATATCACTAAAAATACTCCAAAAGGATCTTTGCAACAACCCATTATTTAAAAATCTTTTTATAAAAAAAAAATTAAATTATTTATTCATTTGAAATATATTATATTAGTATTTATAATTATTATAAATATATTGTTTTTCTTAAAAAAAAGAATAAATGTATATTTATTTATTTGAAATATTATTTATAAAATTTTATTTTATTACCTTTTTAAAGTCTAATTTATCTTTATATCTCATAAAAAAATCTCGTGTACTTTTTATATTATATTTATTTCTTTTTTCAATATATAAAATACGCTTAGTTAATCTTTTATCATAAATATCAATTAAACTATTTTCTTTTTGAGATGAATTAATTTTATTTATATTAATTTTTTTTATTAAAGGAGTTATATTAATTAAATATTGTTTTCTGTATTTTTCTAAATCAATACTATTATTCATTTGAATATCAATATAAGATCTTGTTCTTTGAGTTTCACTTAATTCATTTCTTGAAAGACCTAAATTTTTACTGAAAGAATCTTTTGAATTAAAAGAATATTTTTTTTCAATTGAATTAAATAAATGATTTGAAGAAATTGATTGTTTTAATAATTTATTTCTAAATGTGTTTTTATTTAACATAACTTTTTTTTCTTTTTTTTCCATTGGTAATTTTGTATTTATAAATTTTTGAGAATAAATAGATATTTGAGTTTGAGAAAATGAATTATTTTTTTTTGGACTTGGTAAAGTTTTACTAATATTAACATTCGGCATTATATCTTTCTGAGAATTATTCTTTAATAATCGATTATTATTTTTTAATATTATTTTTTTCTTTCCGGTTTTTTTTGATAATGATAAAGGATTAATTTTTACAAAATTAGTCTTCGTATTTTTTGATGACATTCTTCTTGTTGAATATATTTTTTCTATTCTTTTTTGTTCAAAAAAATTAATTAAATCATTTGATTCTTTATTATCAATAATACTTTTATACGTAGGATTCATTTCTAAAAAAGTGGAAAATTTAATTTTTCTAATTTCTAATAATCTACTGATAATTTTAGATAATTCTAATCTAACAAATTTTATTTCATTTTCTTTTACAGTTTCTTCAGTTTTACATAAAATAGGATAAATTTCTTTATCTAAAGTTAAATATTCTCCATCATTTGTACATTTAATATAAAATAAATTTAAACCATTTTCATATTCCATATCATCAAAGCCAAAAATATTATATGAATTAATTATTGTTAAAACAGTATCAAATTTAGTATTATATAATTGTTTAATTATTTTTAATTCTTTACATGAATTTCTTATTTTTTTGTCTTCTTTTAACATTTGCTTCACTTTCTTACTTAATAATTCTATTGTTTGTAAAATATATATTGATTCATTTGAATGAAATTCTTCAATTATTTTATTATTATTATATTTAGTATTACTTAGTATTTTTAAATCTCTTTCTTCATTTTCAGTTAATTTTATTTTCTTATAAAAATAACGAATAATTTCTGGAATTTCTTTTAAACTTGTTTTTAATCCAATTTCATAACACCCATGTTTAATTAATATTATTTTATCATTTTTCTGCATCTGCTCAATAAGAAAATCTCCTTTTTTAGAATTTAAAATAACAAAATTTTGAAAAAACCTATTTTGAATTAATCTAACGGAACAATTTTTAAAAATAAAAGTTGAAATGATATAAATCATATAACCTTTTTTATTTTTTTCAACAGATTCTTTTAATATATCAATATAATTTCTTTTTTTCAAAATACCAAAATGACATTCAGAATTAGTAATAATAGAAACTTTTCTTTTATCAATAGGATCATTAGAAGGAAAATCACCAAAATATTGTCCAGTATTAAAACTTTGTAAATTCACATATTCATATATATTTACATTAATTCTAATAAATGAAATATCACTCTTTTTATTTAAAATTTCACTATTTTCATTTAATTTATATGTCTGAAGTCTTTTAATATATAATTCACTTGTTAACATTTCTCCTTTTTTTTCTTCTTCTTCTTTATTTATTTCTTTTTCTAAAAAAAATGATTTATTTTTATTTTCATTTATTATTTTTGAATTATTGATTGATGAACTACTATGTATCATTTTCATTGAAGAATTTATTTTATTTAAAATTACTTTATAATTATTATCTTCTTTCTGTTGATCTGATTGATAATTATATACAACTTTACCATTTTTATCATAAGTCACAATACCAAAAGACATAATTTTTTCTTTTTCTTCATTTTCAAAAAAAGAAAACAAAGTATCAATTTTTAATTTCTTAATAGTTTTTTTTTCATATTTTAATATAGTTTTAGTTATTTTCCCAAATTCAACATCATCTTCAATTTCCATTGGATAAACATCAAAATTTTCATTAATGACTTTATTTAAAATTTCAATTTCATTATAACCAATTAACAAAGCTAAATATCTATAATATTCACTTATTAACATATTTTTATTTTTCATTTTTAAAACTAAAACATCAACAGAACCTTTTAAAATAATAAAAAAATTTTTTCCAATATCTCCAATTCTCATTACTAATTCATTTTTAGGATAATACATATAATCTAAATGTTTAGCAATTTTATATAAGATATCATAAGATTTATCACCATTTACTTTTAATATCATTTTATTTAATGCTGGTAAAAATGGGAAATAATGAATTACATTTTGAATATCATTTTGACTTCTATAACCACTACTTTTTTTTAATATTTTTATTGTGTTTTCAAAAAATTCATCTATATGATGTTTCACTGGAGAAGAAAAATTAAATACATATTCATTTAATTTCTTTTTTGAAGGTCTTGCTTTTTTTATAACCATTCTTATTTTAGGAGTATCTGAATTCATTAAATTTTAAAAAAATATTTTTTAAATTATAATAAAAATAAAATTTTTATCAAAAGAAAAAAATAATTAAAAAAAATCATATGGATTATTTCTTAATTATAGGTTTCACAGGTCTAAGTAATTTATAAAATTTAGATAAAGTACTCATCAGCATATCATCAGTGAATTTTTTTTCATTTTGTAAAGTATAAATTTTTCCTCCAAAAGCTAATTGAATAGAAAAAGGTTCATTAGTAACAGATTTAATTTCATAACCAATATTACCAGGATATTTAATATTATCTCTTAATTTTAAACAATATATTTTTTGTTCTTCATTTTTATTTTCAAAATTACATATTAATGCTGCTATTACTTTTGGTAAATTACTATTTCTTCTTTCTCCTGATTTTCTAGTAAATAATATATTATTCATTCCTGATTGAAAATAATCTTCTAATTTAAATGCCTTTATAAAGGAATTTCCTGTTCTTGGAATTTCTACAAAAGAAAATTTTAAATTATTTCTTAAATTTATTATTATTTGATAATTCATATTTTTATTATTATCTTCGATTTGATATGATGATATAATTTCTTTTGCAAATTTAATTTCTAAATTATTTATTTCTTCATATCCTTTATGTAATTTCTGTAAATTATCTATTTTTTCTTTTAATTCATTTATTATTGTATTCATTATATTTTGAATTAAATTTATATGATTTTCTGATGCTTTTATTAAATTTTTATATTTTTCTATTTCTTTTTGTTCAATTATTACTTTTGATAATTGTTCTGTATTATGTGATTCATGTTCTTCAAGACAATGAGAACAAATATTTATATGACAATTTTTACAAAAACTAAAAAACCGTTTTTGATGTTTTGGACATATTGAATTTAAATCTTTTACTAATATTATTTGATGTGATTTCTCTTTTTCATGTGCACTTTTACATTTATCACAAATATAATTTTTACAATTTAAACAATAATTTATTGTTGATAAAATATCTTTCTCTTTTTTCTGAATTTTACATACACTACAAGTAAATGATATATTTTGATTTTGGGTTTTTAATTGTTCTATATATGTTTTTAAAGGCTTTTCTTCTTTGTGATTATTTTGACAAATTGAAGTAACTAATATATTATTATTCTTTTCATTTAATTCTATAAATGGAATGTAAGGACATTTAGAACATCTTAATATATCTTTTTTTGCTAAGAGAAGTTTAACTGGACAATTATTATTATCAGACATTTTAATTTTAAAAAGTAATAAAAAAAAGTTTTTAAAAAATTAAGATTTTAAATAAAATAATTTTTATTTTATTCTTTCTCATAAATTGAAATAATTATATTTCAAAAAATCAAAAGTTTAAAAAATTTTTAAATATATAATATAGAAAATCCATAAACAGATTATCTTTTTTTATTTGAGTGTTCTTCTTATATTAATAATAATTCAAGAAATTAAAGTTATTTAAAAATAAACCAATAAGATTTACATTAACTTAAAACAAAGGTTCTTATTGTGTTTTTTTATTTAAAAAGATATAATAATATATATTAAAAAATTATTTCAAATTAAGGAATAATCTAATCTAATAATTAAGTTTAATTTATAAATATAAATATTATATATTTCAGCAATACATAAAACCACCAATAATTAAAAAAATGTATATTTAAAAAGTTCATATAACCCAATATTAAAATCAAAAAAATACAATAAAATAAATCTTTTTTATATGAATATGAAAATAAAATAAGTAATGCTATAATTTTTCTTTTATAGCATTAAAGATTTGTAAATGGCTTTTATTTTTATGATTTATATAATATATATCATCAAATTTTTTTAAAATTTCTTCATCATCTTCATCAAAAGGATTTTCATCTTTATTAATAATTCCTTTGTTTAATTCTTTTCTTTTTTCAAAAAACTTTTGAAAAAATTCATTATAAAATAAATTTGGGTCATTTAAATTCATATAATTTCTTTCTATATTTTGATGAATAACGTTTAACAAATTTTTTTTATTATTCTCATTTTTTTTTATAGTAGGCTCTTTTAAAGAATTATCTTTTTCTTTATTAGTATTGTCACTATCATCGATTTTATAATTATCATTATATTGATTAAAAGTATTTTTTTTAGCAAAAATTCTTGCTTTATCTACTTTTATAAAAGAAGTTTTTTTTTTAAGTATCTTTGAATTATTTATATTATTTGATTTTAAAGAACTTTTATAATATGTTTGATTTCCTCCAATTATTTCTTTTACTTTTCTTTGCATAACTGGATTTTTAGAATATTTATAATCACTTATTTCTTCTAAATTTTCATATTCCCTATTTATTGAAAATGATATTTCTGTTGAACAAACAGATAAATCTAAATTTTTCTTTAACAATAATTTTTGTAATTTTTGTGTTGTTGACTCTTTATTCATTGTTGATTTTTTTGAATATGCCACAAAAATTTCATCAGGATAAATTTCATTATTTATTTCATTTGGTTTATATGGTGTTGAATCTATTTTTATTATATAATTTTTCTCTATTGAATTTTCAGAATATTTTTCTGAAAAATCTATTTTTTTTCTACTATCAGAATTTTTCAAAGTATTTTTTTCATCATCAGATTCAATCATTTTATAATTACTTTCTTCATTATCATTATCATCATATTTAATTGTTTTATTATTAAACAAAGACGTATCATCAGAATTTTCAAATTTAGAATAAGAATCACATTTTTTACTTCCATCAAAATTTTTTGATTCTTCATTTTGACTTTCTTCAATAATATCAATTGAAGTAGATTCTTTAAAATTTAATCCAACATCTTTATTCTTTAAAGTATTTTCTCTTACTAATTGATTAGATTTATATAATTCTCTTTCATCATCTTCTAATGTTACATTTGTTAATGAAGGTATAGATTGTAATTCTGATACATCTGGAATATCTGTTGTAAAATAAATTACATTATTTACATCTAAATTATTTTCTTTTGTAAATATTTTTGCTACTTTCTTCATTAATCTTTTTATTTGTTCCCAATTAAAAAGAGATTTTTTATTTATTTTTTTCCATATTTGAGAATAACTTTGTGATATTTCAAATGCATCTTCTTTATTTAAATAAAATAATTCAGCTTTTTTGGATTTTACTTTTAATCTTAATGGAGATCTTTTATTCAAAAACATTAAAATATCACCAAAATGTTCGTTTTTTTGAATATATAAAATTTTATAAAATTGAATATTTTCATCTTCTTCTTCTTTTTTTTCTTCTTTTTCTAATTCACCATCACTATTATATGATATTATTTTTGTGTTTGTTGTTTTACTTTTTTTTAATCTATTTGATTTTGAATATATAATATCTTTTTGTCCTTTTGTTTTTATATTCTCAATATCTTCTTCTTCTACTTCAATCCTAATCGGTAAATCTAAAGAAAGTCTTCCTCTTTTTACAAAAATCATATCTTCTACAAAGTCACCTTCTTTTAATAAGACATCATTTTGAACTGCTAATATTGGTTTAAAACTTAATATTACTCTTACTATAAAATCTATATTGTCAAAATATTTAAAAAATATAAAATTTTGAATAAGAGGTCTATACATTTCACAAACTAAAGCATTTTTCAAAGTAATAGGAAGAGAATTTATAATTTCTTTTTTTTCTAACTTTTCACTATTTATAAATTTAAATTTTAAAAATCTATGAATTCTAGTATATAAATCTTCAGAAAAATCAGAATAAGAAATTTTAATATCTTCTAAAATTTCAATTTTTTCTCTATATAATTCATTTTTATCATTCATGACTTTAACATAATTACTAATAGAAGAAATTGCAAAAGAATAAGCAAAAATTCCTACAATTTCCATAATAAGACCGAAAATTTTTTCAACAAGAGTAATACATGTTAAATCACCATATCCTACAGTAGTACAAGTAGTAATAATATAATATATTGCAATTAAATATAATTGATGAAATTTTTTATTTTCAAATTGAAAATAAACAATCCATCCTGGATATTGACATTTACCTATAAATATAAAACTACATGCAATTAAGTGTAAACAAGTAAAAAATATTATACATCCAGAATAAAGACCAAAATATTTATTAAAATGTTCGCATTGATTTAATTTATTTGAAATATACGATGATACTCTGTTATGAGAAAAAGCTTTTATTGCTTTTGGAACTTTTAATAAAAGCAAACAATAATAAACATTATTTTGATATAAAGGAGCACTTAAATATCCAATGTCTTCACATTTTTTATCAAATATTTGAAAAATTAATCTAAACGGAATAGCAGCTAAAAAATCAATAATAAAATAAGACTTTAAATACATAGAACCAATTTCTTTTAAATTAGTTTTTAAAATATCATCTAAAGTATAATAGGCACTAAAAAAAGGAATAATAGCATCAATTAAATAAGTAATATTAGCAATAATTTCAATGAAACCGAGAAAAGAAAAAAAAGAATTTTGTCTACAATGAATATCATTAAGAGCTAAAAAAAAAGGAATATAAATTAAATTAAAAATAGAGAAAATAAAAACTAAAAAATCAATAAGTTTTAACAATTTAGAATCTGGATGAATATAAGTAGTAGAAATAATAATATCTTCTTCATCTAAAGAATCATAAACATTTCCCGTTCTTTGAAATACTCTAAATCTATCTTTATTATTTTTCCCCCCATTTTTATCTTCAGAATCATTTAATTTTAAAGAAGATTGATTTAAACCTTCATTTAAACTCATTTCATCTTCCATATCCATTAAAAAACTTTTTTTCCAAATTCCTGAATTTAAAGAACCAAAGCCAATAAAACTTTTTTTAAATTCTTTTTGTAATTCATTTAATTTAATAATATTTTCATGTTTCATATTTGTAATACTATAAATAGAAACATTTTCATCATTATCATTATTATCATCAATAAATTTTATTACATGATGTTTTCTATTTTTATTTTGAAGAAAATTTGTTCTAGTTGTATGAATATTAATATCATCAAATGATACAGGTTCTTCTAAAAAACCAAAAACTTCTGAATAATTGTTTTGTTTTGATTGATATGCTGTTCTTTTTTTATCAATATTAAACATACTATGATTTTTATTACTATTATTATGAGAAATATTACTAAAATTACGTTTTAATATATTTGAGTTAAAAATTTTTTGTTTTATTTGATTATTCTTTGAATTTGTTGGAGGTTTTTTTGGAGATTTTCCTATAAATTTATTATGTAAATTTGTAAATGAAATTGATTTTGGTTCTTCTATTATAAGAATTTCACGTTTAGGATTTATAGATTTACTACTTTCTTTCCTTTTTCTTTCTCTATTGGGAGAATTTATTGAAAAAGATTTGATTTCTGTAAATGTTGCCTTTTTTTTATAAAAATGATTCATTTTTTTTTTCTTAAATAATTGATCACTATTTGTTCTTTGAAATAAAGATTTTTTTTCAAAAGGACTATCCATTTAATTTTTGGAATTATATTTTTATTTTTTATATTTTGAAGTTTCATTTGATTCAAATAAAATTTTCTTTTAAATCAAAGAAATATTATAAAAAAATATGTTTATAATATCAGTTTTAATAATAAATTAAAAAACAAATAAATTTAATCTAAAAAATTATTATAATCAAATGATTCAACATCACTGTCATAAGTAATAATTCCAATTTTAGGAATACTTTTTTTTGTAATATAATTATAAATCTCATTGGTTACTTTTTCAGAAATCAAAGAAGAAAGTGGATTAAATTCTTTATTAAAATTTACAATAAATTTTTTAACAAAAGTCATTATCTCAATATCTTTAAATATATATTCACATCCTATTTTTGAAAAATATTTTTCAAAAAATGTAATTTTTTGAGAAAATTTATCAAAATTCAAAAAATCATTTTTTACTTCTGCAATCAAATCTTTTTTATTTACATTCTTCCTGAAATATAATTCAAGTAAATATATTGCTAATATAAATTTATCAGGTTTCTTTTTATTGGTTTTTAAATCATTAAAAAATTTTTCACTTTTTTTTAAAAATAAATTATTATCAACAATAACAATTTTATCTCCATTTTTAGAAGAAATTGATAAATTATTATAATAAAAGCCTAGAATTCCACTATTATTAATACAATAAAAGTAAATATTTCTTCTTGTAAAATATTCTTCATAATTACATAAAGTATTATAATCTTTAAAACCTAAAATCACATATTTTAAATCTCTTAAATTATTAAAATTAGAAACAATATGAATAGAAACTGTTGCATTTAAAGGAATT
Organism: Isotricha intestinalis; assembly: GCA_023807065.1. NCBI lineage: Eukaryota > Ciliophora > Litostomatea > Vestibuliferida > Isotrichidae > Isotricha > Isotricha intestinalis. The sequence goes on from JAJJLU010003791.1 coordinate 27,148, forward strand.
AATTTATTATAAATTATGTTTAATCTTGATTTTCCTAAATCTTCCTTTTCTAATAATATATTATTTGTTATGTCTTTTTCTGATATTTTTTCCTTGTCATATAAATAAATGTTAAATCCTTTATTTATTAAAATTTTTGCTATTTCTGTTATACATGTATTTAAATTTATTAATAATATATAAGTTTTTGATATTTCATATTGTATTTTTTTTGATAAAATTAATTTATTTTTTAAACAATTGTCTTCGATTTTAAATCTTTCATTTATTGATTTAATTTCTCTTTTCATTAATATTTAAAATATTTAATTTAAAAAATAATAATTAACAATAATTTATTAATATTCTTTTAATTATATTTTTGTAATCTTTTTGTTATTTATTTGGACAAATTTAAGAAAAAGAAGTATAAATTGGGAAAAATTTATTATTTAAGTTATAAAGTAAATGGAAATTTCAAATTATCATTTTGATGAAAAAGAAGAAATCAAAAAACAAATTTTATGTCGTTTAAACTTTATGGAAAAAGAAGAAATTATAAACTTATTTTGGAATTTGCAATCAATAAAAAATCTAAAAGAACAAAATGAAAATAATCATATTTCAAAAAATAAAGATTCCAAATCAAAATTAAGAGGAAGAAAAAGAAGAAGACATTTTGATAATGATTTTCAAAAAAATAAAAAATTAGATGAATAAAAGAAGGAATATATATTTTATTATTTGAATTTTTGAAATAAATGAAAAAATATTTTTTTTATTAAACTACATTTTTTATTTTTTTTAATTATTTATTTATCTTAAGGAATTGCTCATAATTTTCTTCAAATTTTTCTTTTTTTAGACCATAGATATTTTTTGTTAAATAGTTTTTTAATCGTTTAGCCTTTTGTATCATTGATATTTTCTTTTTTCTTGATTCATTGGGTTTAACTAAATTATTATTATTATTATTATTATTATTATTATTATTATTATTATTATTATCATTATTATTATTATCATTATTATTATTATTATTGTTATTGTTATTATTATTATTATTATTATTATTATTATTATTGTTATTATTATTATTATTATTGTTATTATTATTATTATTATTGTTATTATTATTATTATTATTATTATTGTTATTATTATTATTATTATTATTATTATTATCATTATTATTATTTTCTTCATCATTTTCTAAAGAAATAAGATTTAAATCATTTTCATTGATTTTCATTAATTTAGAAGAAGAATAGATAATTTCATTAAGTAAATTTATCATATTCTTATAATTTACTCCTTTTATTAAAAATTCTTTAAATTGTTTCACTTTTTTACCTTTACTTAACTTTTTAAATAAATTAAAATAATAATTATAAATATTATCATCGACTTGACCACAATATCCAATATATTTAGAAGGAACAACTAAATACTTTAAAAGAAGTTTTTTATTTGTTTTGATAATATGTTCAATGAAAAAAAATAAATCATCTTCATCATAATTAAAAACAACAGGTTTAACTTTTTTTATTTTTTGATATATTTCATTAATTTGAGAATTCCTTCTATCCTTATATTCATTATTTAATTTTTTACATTGATAAAAAACTTCTTTTGGTAATTCAGTTGATTCTCCTAAAAATTGATTCATTAATTGGAAAGTTATACTATAAACTTTAATTCCATTTTTATTAATTTGAATTGTTTCTTCATTTGGATTCATTTTTATATTTTATTAAAATATTCTTATTCATTATTAAAATATAAAAAAGTAATTTTTATATAAATATAATTTTATTCAGAAATTAAGAAAGGAATTCATCGAAGTATCTTGCTTCCTAGAGGGTTCAATTCTAGGAACAAAAGATCAACTTATTACTTGGAATTCATCATATCAATTAAAAATAAAAAAAAACTAAAATAAAAATTAAATAATAATGTAAAAAAATTTATGGTTAAAAAAAAAATAAAATAAAAATAAAAAACACAAAAAAAAAAACACATTATTGAAAAAATATAAAAATTTAAATCTTAAATAATTTATTTTTTGATTGTTAAAATATAATTTCTACAATATCAACATATTTTATCTTCCTATAATCAGAAATTCATCAATAATATCATCAATAGAACATTTTCATCATGACAATTAAACCATATCACTTTTTTTAATGCCAAAAGTGACTTTGTGTAATTTATATTCTTATTTCTAAACTAGTAGTTTGAATTATGTTTTATGAGCTAAAGTTTCTTATTCAGGATAAGTTTTACATCAATTAAAATAGATGATTTTTGAGGTTCTCCTCCTTTTTACTCTTTTTACCTATTTTTTTCTTTTAAATTCTCTTTATCTTCTTGTGTTTCTTCTACTAAATAATCTAAATCATCTTCTTCTTTCTTCTCTTTTTCATCTTTTCCTCCTTTTTCTTTCTTCTTCAATCATTTTACTTCTTCTTTTTCAAATAAAACAATTAATGAATTCCATGTTAATATGTTTGGATTTTTTTCTATATCTAATGAATTATGCTAATTTGAATCTTTCAAGTTATCCGTTTCTTCTTCTAAGATTTCCTCCTCTTTAAAATAAGTTGTCTTTTCATTTCTCCTCTAATGCTGTTAAAGTTTCTTCTTTTTTTCAGATATTTTATACTTTTTTAAATTATTTTTATTACTTTGGAAGATATAATTTTTTGAGGAAAATAATTATTTAATTATTTGGCTTTTATTTTTTATAAGTTGGGATATGAATAAAGTTTATTAAATATATTCAAAATTTAAAAATTTTTAATTTTAAAGAAAATATTGTATTTTAACCATTTAAAAACAATATTTGTAATGAAAGAATAAATAATTAAAAAAAATCCAAAAAATATAAAAAATGGGTCTTGGTCCATCAAAAGAGAAAATAAAGAAAATATTAGAGAAATCATGTAATGAGAATAAGAATTTATCAGAGCAGACAAAATTGAAGATAGAATATTGTAAATCATTATCAGTGAGTGAGACAGCAATGAACGGAGATTCTTCATTTTCATCTCAGAATGATTCAATGGATTCAGATTCATCTCGTTCATTAGGGGAGACATCATCATATATAGATGTAACAAATGTAGAAGGACAAAATATAACATCAAGATCAAGTGCAGTTTCTAGAAGCAAAGAATTCCCTTATATTGGAGTTGGTACTTTAACTGTTAAATTTTCTCAAAGTAATAATGAATCTTGTAAAACTTGTTTTATTATTGATTCTAATGTTATTGTTACTTTAGAAAGTAATGTTAAAAAAATCGAAAAAGGAAATGCTAATCATATTATTACTTCTTTTAATGATAAAGTTATTAAAGAATCTAATATTTATTTATTTGAAAGAGATTATGAAAAAATATGTAAACAAAAATTAAACCCTAATTATTCTGGATTTAAAAATTTAGCTGTTTTATTATATGAAGATAATGTTTCTGATGAATGGGTTGGAATTGAAGGATTAAGAGAAGAAGAAATAAGTAATAAAGATTTATATTTAATGTGTTCTCTTGGAATAAAAAATACTAAAAATAAAGATAATGATGATGAACAAAAAAATAATTTAGTTATATGTGATATACATGAAATGAATGTTCAAATTAGTACTTCTTTTCAAAAAATAGAAAAAGAAGATGATGAAGATAAATTAAAAGAAAAACAATTATTAAAACAATGTAAAGGAGGTCCTGTTTATTATAAAGATTATAATGGAGGGGCTTATGTAATTGGAATATTAAATAAAGATTATAAAATCTATTCTTTTACTAAAGAAAATATGATTTTCTTAGTTAATATGGTTAATAAAGGTAAATTATTAAGAAAAAAAATACTAAAGGAATAGATGAAGAACATATAGTTAAATTAGATTTATCTAGAAATGATTTTG
>JAJJLU010003792.1:0-31050 GCA_023807065.1 Isotricha intestinalis
AATGATAAAACTTAGGCTCAGTTAAATCTGGATTGTATCTTATAGCAGTTACCATTTTTGTAATAATATTGTCATTTTCTTTTAAATATGTTATTCCTAAGAGTGAATTTAGAAAAGTTGATTTTCCTGAACTTATCATTCCTATAACAATTATTCCATCTCTTTTTTCTATTTGATTCTTCATTATATATATCTTTTAAAAGTTTATTCTTTAATAGAAAAAATATATGTAGGTAAAAAAATTTAATTAATTTATTTTAATTATTTTTTTTTGGATTACATTTTAATTTTTTAAAATATATTATCTAATTAATTGTTTTTTTTAAAAATTTACCTTAAATTACAATTTTTAATTTTGTTTCACATATATTTCAAACACAATAATATATAATAAAAGAAATAACATTGAAAAAAAAAATTGAATTTAAAAAATTACAAATAATGAAAAAAAAAGACAAAAAATTGTTCTACTACACCTTATTTAATAATAAAAGTTAAATTTTTTTTAATATTTCATTTTCGCTTTTTATACTTTCTATTTCTTCATTTTGTGAACTTAGTTTATTTAGCAATCTTAATAACAAAATCTTTAATTTCATTTTTAATTCTTTTATAAACATAATAATAATTTAATAGAATTTCAAAATTTTGCTTCCATCAAAAAATAAATAAATAATATGAATAAGTCAGCAAGAGATAATGAAAGAATAATTCAAATAATGAATAATTAAAAGACTAAAAAAAAGATTGTTGAATTGCAATTGATATTTCAAAAGATTATTATTCTTAAAATAAAGATTAAGTATAAACAACAATCTTATTATTATTTAAAATTTTTTTTGGAATTCTAAATTATATTAATTAATATTTTTGTAATTAAAAATTTAAATTGTTTTAAATGAATGTTGATAATTTTATTAATGAAATAGGAAATTCTTTAAAAAAAAATGAATATAATGAAAAAAATAATTTGATATATAAATTAATGAATGAGAATAAAGAATTAAAAGAAAAATATGATAATATAATAAAAGATAAAGAAAATATTGAATTAAATCATAAAAATGAAATGAATAATTTAAAAAATATAATTGAAAATTTAACTTCATCAAATGATACTTTAAATAAACAAATTAATTCTCAAATAACATTATATAAAAAATTATTAAATGATTTCTCAACTCAACAAATTTTATTAGAAAATAAATCTTTAAAACTTACAAATCAAATAAAACAAATAAATAAATTAATAGAAAATATAGGAGAATTAAAATTAAAAAATGTACAATTAGAAAAAGAAATAATATCTTGTAAAAAATTAATGGAAGAAAAAAACTTTATATATTATCAAGATAGATTAGATACAACTGAAAGAATAGTTAAATCAAATATTATTGATAAATACATTAAAGAAATTGAAACTCTTAAAACTGATAATAAATTATTAAAACAAGAAAATATTAATTTATGTAAGGATAATGTATTATTATCAAAAAAAATAGATGAATTAAAAAAACAATTTAATATAACAAAGAGTATTGAATATAATTATCTTTAAAATTAAAAAAAAAAATTTATAAATGTTATAAATAAAAAAATAAACAAATAAATAAAAAATAAAAAAAATAAAAAAACCAAATAAAAAAAAACAATCCCAATCAGAATTCTTCTCAAATAAATAACAATATAAATTTTCAAATGAAACAAAAAAAAATAAAACTTTAAAAAAAAAAAATGTATTCATCTCAAATAGAAATACATCCAAGAATAAGAAGATTATTATGGAAACAAATGGAAGAACTAAAAAAAAAATCTCCAGATTGTGTATATCCAATAATAAATAATGAAGATCCTTTAGATATTCAAGCAGATATAATAGGACCAAAAAGCACACCATATGAAAATGGTATTTTTAGAGTAAAATTATTTATTCCAAATGATTTTCCAATTTCTCCTCCAAAAGGTTTTTTCATAACTAAAATTTATCATCCGAATATAAGTGAAAAAGGAGAAATATGTGTTAATACTTTAAAAAAAGATTGGAATCCTAAATCTTTTAATTTATATAATTTATTTGAAGTTATTAAGTGTTTGTTAATTATTCCCTTTCCTGAAAGTTCTCTTAATGAAGAAGCTGGAAAAATTTTTATGGAAAATTATAAAGAATATTTTAATATTGCTCAAATTTATACTAAAATTCATGCTATGAAAAATAATAATTATAATTATTTAAGTAATTCTAATAATACTATTAATAATAATAATAATATTAATACTTTGGAAATTAAAAATAATGATATTGAAATGAATTGTGAAATTGAACAAGAGAAAGAAAATATATTTGTAAAAAATAAAAATTATTCTTTAAGTGATAAAAATGTGAATTCTTTTCTAAGAGCAAATTCATGTAATATTGGTAATAATTTTAATATTATATCAAATAATAATATTTTTCAAAGTAATAATTTTAATTTTAATAATGGTGAAAAACCAAAATTAAATTTTCTTCCTTTTATAAGATCTAATTCTTTATTAAGTTCTGATAGTAATAATAATAATAATCCTATTCAGAGGAGTAATACTGTTAATATGAATGAACCTATAAAAAGAAATAATAAAGAAGAAATTAATAAATGGTTATTAAGAATCTAATTAATTCAAATTTTGTGTTTATTTTGTGCTTTTTTTTTGGTTATATTTAATATTATTGTTTATATTATTAAATAAATTTATATTATTTAACAAGTTATTTAGTTTAAATCAATTATTAATTTAAATTATTGTTTTTAATTCAAAAAATATTTTTTTAAATGGAAAAAGAAGAATTAGAAAATAATGAAGATGAGAATATAAAATATAATCCAATAACAATTAAAATAAATACAAATAAAAAAGATGGTTATTTACATTTATTAAAGAATATAGATTTTAATTTTTGCATTAAATTCAACACAGGACCATATTTTTTATCATCAACTCCTGATTTATTTAATAATGATTTATTATATAAATCAACAAAAATATTAAAAGAATTATATAAAATTACAGATTATTCAAAATATTTAAATCAAGATAACCCTAATTTTATTGATTATGAAAAATTTTATAATTCAAGTGAAATATATAATTTAAAATATATTTCAAATATAAACGAATCAATATTATATTGTCCTTCAATGTCTTTTAGAATTCCTCTTTATTTAATTAAATTATCAGAAAATCCAAAAGAAATTTTTTATTCAAATGAACATATTTCTATTAATGATAAAGAAAAAATTCAAGAAATAAAAAATCAAATAAAATTAGATATTAATAGAACAATAATACAATATCCAATTGGAAAAGAAAAAGAGTTTACTATTAAATTAAGTCAATTATTATTTGAAATCTCTTGTAGAGAAAATAACTTATCTTATATTCAAGGAATGAATTTTATTGCTGCTTTTATTTTACTTTTAACTGGAAATAATTCGGAGTTAAGTTTAATTATTTTTTTTAAAATTTTTTATATGGAAAGTAATTATTTTCATAAATCTTTTAAATTTTGCTATGATGAAAATTTCTCTTTATTAATTCATTATGTTGTTTTATTTAAAGATTTATTATTAAGATATAATAAAGAATTATATAATCATATTATTAATTTAGATGAAAATTTTTTTTGGTTAATGAAATGGATTCAAACTTTATTTGTGATTAACTTTAATTTTGAATTTGCTATTAAATGCTGGGATATTATTATTGCTAAAGGTTTAGACAGTATAATTTCTATTTCTCTTTCAATTATTATGTTTTTAGAAAAACAAATTTTTCAATGTGAAGAAATTGAACATTTTATGAATTTAATTAATAATTTAAATTATATTAATGTTGAAGATTCTGTTGATTTATTCAATTTTATTTTTCAAAATATTGAAAATAATACTTGGAATTTTGAATAAATATTATTAATAATATAAATATTAAATCAATATTTATAAATGATAAACAAGTATTGTTTATTAAAAGAAGTTAATTTACTAATTTTTCAAATAGGAATAATTAAGAAAAGTAATATTTAATAAATTAAAATCTATGAAAATCTAAATATAGAATAGTTAATTTTGTTCTTTTTAGGCGTAACATTAGTAATTTTTTTTATCACAAATATACTCTTTATTTAATTTGTCAAAGTTTTTGATTATTTTTATATGATATTTTTTTATTTATTTAAAATAAATAAAAACTAAGTTCAAAAATATATCTACTTAATAAAGATTTAATAATATTTATAAATAATATAAGATAAGTATATAAAAAACTAATTAGAATAATTAATTAAAATTAAAATTGAAATATTGAATGGATGATAACTTAAATGATTATAAACAAAGTCCAAGATTTAAAACAATAACAAATTTTGATGATAATAAATATATTCAAGAATCTCCAATATCAACAGATATAACAAAAGATTGGAGTTTAAGTTTAAAACTTCAAAAAAATAAATTTAATCAAATGATTGAAAATGCAATGAATTTAAATTCATATGATATAAATACTAAATTTGATGTAAGAAAATACCTTCCAAAAGAAGATATATATTCAAATTCAAAGATAATGAGAAAATATAAAGATTTATTAAATAATTCAAATGAAAATAAATATAACAATAATATTAATCTTTTAAAAAATAATCCTTTATTATATCAAACACAAAATCAAAATTTTCAAATTGAAAAACAAAATAATCAAAATAATATAAATAATAATATGTCAATAAGTGAAATTCCAATTCCTACTGATTCTTTATTTGATATGGATTCAAAAATAGAAGAAATAAATCTTAATTTTATTGATAAAAAAAATAATGATGATCAAATTAATTTCATTTCAAACGATAATATCATTAAGAATGAAAATAAGGAATTAAGTGTTAATATTAATTTAAATAATGACAATGAATATTTTTTTAATGTTTTTATCGATGAAAAATATGAAGAAAAAGAAGATGAATATGATAATGATAATTTAAATGAAATAGATAAATTTAATAATTTTATAAATAAAAACAATAAAGAAGATTATATTTGGAATTGTTTAGATTATAATCAAGAAGAAGATTTAATAGAATCTTTTTTAAACAAAAAAATATAAATAAAATTAAAAATTAATAAAAATTAAACTTTAAATAACAGTTTCATTAAGATCAATATTAAAGCCAAATTTACTTTTAAAACTAGGAAATTTAAATAAAGAATCATTATTAATAATATTAAATTTCCCAGTAATATTAAATTTCATTAAACCTCTAAATTGTTGGCAAATAGAAAGACTAATTGAATTATCATTATTTTCATATTTGCCTTTAATAACAGTATATTTTTTAGGATTATAATTAAAGAATAATCTTGTATCTACTTTTTCTTCACTTGTATTATATTTAGTATCACCTCCTAATTTATATAATTTATTTACATCAACAAATGTTTTTAAAGATAAGGTTTTATCATATAATTTTTCATCGTTTTTATTCCTATCAAATGAAATATCAAATATTGTATTTATTTTTTCTCCTTTTAAAGTAAATAAACATTTATAAAATTTAAAATAATTTTTTAGAATTGAATAACCTGAATATAAACCATATGATATATTTTTTCCATATAATTTACTTTTTTGAATATAATATAAAGCAATAACATTTGGTATTATTGATTTTTTTAAATGATATTCTAATAAATTTATTCCTGTTAAAGAATTACTATTATTTAAATCGAAATTTAAATAAAATGAAGATGGTTTTGTTTCTTCTTTTTCATTGTTATTAAATGGCATTTTTCCAGATAAAAAAATTTTTCTAAAAACTGGAAAATTAAAATTAATAATATTAATATCTTTATTATTTGTTAATGAAAAATAAGTTTTTTGAGAATAATTATATCTTATAATTAATTCTGTTGATGTTGATAAAGGAGTATCTTCTTTATTTTCATTGTTAATTTTATTAATTTTTAATTTTGAAGTAGTTGATAAAGATTTATTTAATAAATCCATCTTTCCAGTTAAAAGAAAATCTTCTTTTGTATATGAAGCATTAATTAAATTTTCATATTGTTCGAATTGTTTATTCCAAACATCACTCATTAAAATTTTTATAATAGTTAATATTTTTAATAATTTATTTATTACAATGAAAACAAATTTTAATTGAAAAAAATAAACGAAATTATTTTTAAACAAATAAAAAAATATTAACAATTATATTCAATCTTCTTTTTATAAAACTTTTTATCTAAATTAAATAATAGATGATTAACTTCTATAATTTTTAAATTTATTATTTTTTTGGTTTCAACAAAAAAAGTTTATAGATTTTAAACTTATTATTTATTTTATTGTTTGTTGTACTATTTGAAAAAGTATGCGTTTTTCCTGATTTTTTTATTTATATTTCAATTATCAATAAGAAAAAGAATAAAAATTAGAATATGATAAGAAATAATAAAAAGAATGATAAGAGAGCTAAAAGAATAAGAGGATATTAATTCTTCTTCTTTTTTATTTTATTAATTATTCACTAATTAAAATATTTTAATATTGTAAGAAGTACAAATCTAATAATTTATTGTTATATAAAAATAAAAAATTCAAAAATAAAAATAATAAATAAATCAAAAAAAAAATAAAAAACAATATTACCAAATTCAAAAAAAAAAGTAAAAATTCAAAAAATTAAATAAAAAAAATTATATTTAATGATGATTTTTAAAATATTCTCTAGCTGCTTGTAATAAATCTTTATTAATTTTTCTTTCTTCAACCGACATTTTATTAGGTCTTTCAATTCTTTTTACATTTTCATCCATTTGATTTCTTAATTCTTTTTTATATTTCATAGTATTAATTAAATGTTGTAGTTTTTGTGGATTTTTTTCTAATAATATTTGTTCAATTTCATCATTTGGAAAATTACATTTTTTACTTTCTTCATTATTAATTGAATCAAAAAATTGAATTTTTTTATTAATTAAATCATTATTTTCTTTATTTAATAATAAATTTTCATTTTCTAATTCATTTAAATATTCTTTTGTTATTGCAATATCATTTATTAAATTCTTTCTTATATTATCTATTTTTCCTTGATTTTCAATTTTTTGATTTTCTATTTTTTCATTTTCTTCTTTTAAATCATAATCATATATTTCATTTTTTTTTTTTTCAATAGGATCAATAAAATTATTTTTAATATTAATTTGATTATCTAATTCATTAAAATACTCTTTTGTCTTTTTTTCTTTTTCTTCTTTTAATTTTCTCTTTTCTTCTTCAAATAAAGCATTTTTATAATGATATATTAAAGCCCAATCATCATCTTTATTTAATTTATTTAATTCTAATTTTAATTGTCTTCCATTTAAATCATATGATAATTTATTTTCTTCATTAAATTTTGCTTTTATCTTTAAATCCATTTTTTGAAGTAATTGATTATAATTTGGATTATTGAAATCTAAATTATTTTCTATTTCTTTGTAAAATCCAAATAAAAAATTTTCAAATGTAAAATCATGTTCTTCATATAAATCTACATTCATTTGAAATAAATCTGCATATAATTTTTTTATTAAGTTTTTGTTTAAGTTTTCTAATTCTTTTCTTCTCTTTTCTTCTTTTTCTAGTCTTTCTTGTTTTAAGTCTTTTTTTGATTTAGGTTTCATTTCTTTTTTATATATATTTAAAATTGGTTTTTAAAGTTTTTTTGATTTTTTATTTTTATTTATTAATATTTTTTATGAATAATATTTATATGTTTTTTTTATACATTTTTATTTTTGATTCTTTAAGATTTTGTTTAAATTATATTTATTGAAAAGAAAACATCTCTCCAATCAAATAATGATAAAATATTTTTTTTCTCTTATTATAAATAATATAAATAATAATTTAAGTGAATATTAAAAATAATTTAAATCATTATTTAAACAATTTTTTTTATTCTTTCTATAAATACTTTTAACACAACTTCAACACAAAATTAAAGAAAAGTTGAAATAATTATTTTTCTTTGAAGATAATAAATAATAAACAATGTTTTGATGAAAATAGAATTTTATAATAAAAAAATTAAAAAAAAAATATATTTTAAAAAAAACTATAACATATAAAAAACATGTTAAACAACGTTCTATCTCAAAAATTTAAACCAAATTTAACAATAGATGAATTTTTAGAAGAATGTCAGAAATATATAGAATCATATAGTTGTCCATTATGTGAAGGAATATTATTTGAAAGTATCTTTGATAATTGTGGACATTCATTTTGTAAAAATTGTTCAGAAATATTATTAGAACACACTAAAAAATGTCCTTTTTCAAACAATAATTTAAATCCTCCTTTTTCATCAAATATAGTAGTAAATACAATGATAGAAAAACAAAAAGTTTATTGTAAAAATAAAAAAAACGGTTGTTCATGGACAGGAAAATTATCAGAAAGAAAAAATCATTTATTAAATGATTGTTTAAAGCAATTAGTAAATTGTGATTATTTTCCAAATTGTGAATTTAAAAGTTTAAGAGAAGAAATGATAAATCATATAAAAGAATGTAAATATAAGATAATAAATTGTGAATATTGTAATGAAAAAATATTATATAAAGATCAAGAAGAACATAATAAAATATGTCCTAATATTCCAGTAGAATGTTCTAATAAATGTGGAATGAAAATTCCTTTAAATAAAGTTAACCATCATATGCAAAATGAATGTTTAGAAAGTGTAACTGAATGTCCTTTTCTTTTAGTAGGTTGTGAATATTATGAAAGAAGAAAGTTTTTAAAAGAACATTTAGATAAAAATTTAGAAAGACATTTAAGAATGGTGACTGAGAAAATCAATGAATTAAATAATAAAATTAATGAACAAAATGGAATTATTAATAATTTAAATGAAGAAAATAATAATTTAAAAACTGAAGTAATGTCAATAAAAGAATCATTTAATAATTCAAATAATGATTTATTAAATTCAATAAATACACTTCAATTTACAATGAATTATATGAGAGCATATATAAATATTCCAATATCAAATTTCGTTCCTAATTTTTATGATAAAACATTAATATCAGGGAAAGAGGAAATATTAGAATTAAACAAAGACGAATTTACAATAAGAAAATGTACTCAAAATTATGGTTGGTATGGTATAAGTTCAGAATATTTATTTCAGAATATAAATATAAGTGGAAGTTTAACAAAAACATCAATGATAGATTTTAATATAAATCAATTAGATAAAATTGTAATTAATATGAAATTAACTCAAACTTCAAATTCTTGTATTATGTTTGGAATTACTTGGAGTGAAGCACAAAGTCCTATTGAAAATGGTTATTATCATCAAACTAATGATGATGATAAATCTTTTATTTTTTATTGTTTTAATTGTTCTATTTATTCTAAAGGTGTTATTGTTGCTCAATTAGAAGAAGAAAAAAAATGTAATGAAGGTGATGTTATTTCTCTTATTATCAGTAATTCAACTAATTATTTAGAATTTAGAAAAAATGGAAAATGCTTATATGAACCTTTTAATTTAAGTAATTTTGATAATAGTAAAATTCGAGCTTGTGTTGACTTATGTGATTATGGAGATAAAGTCGAATTTTTAAGATAAAATATTCTTTTTTTTTTAAATACTTTTTTTTATTTAATTTAAGTAAAAAAACATGTTAACAGAAAATTTTTTAAAACCAGGTATCACTGAATTGCAGGTTATGCTAAATGATTTTTTAGAAGAAGTGAAGAAAGATTGTACGATTATTGAAGAAGAATCAAAGGAGAAGTTTGAAAAATAGAAAAGAAAGGTTTTCAGATCTTTTCCAAATATGATTGGTATGATCTTTTGAGTAATATTAATCCATTAGACGGGGTTTGGATCTCCATTGAGTATTTTTTAGAGATTATCAGCAAATTTCTTATCAAAGGCTGTAAAGATGGTGATAGTAGGCGTGTATTGTTGGATAAAGCGCGTGAGTTGAAATTTGTTTTGGCACACAAAATACCACCTTAGAGAGACATTGTTGAATCTATTAGACAATTTTTGTTTGACTTTTGCATGCCAATATCCGTGTGGCATTAAAACCTCAAACATTTGAGTAGTATTGTTTAAAAAAATATTTTTATTTTTATAAATGATAATTTTGAAAAAATCTCTATAAAAAGAAGAATGAGTTTATATTCAAAATTTTAGAAATTTTCCTTTACTCCATAAGTTAAAGCAATAATGAATAGAGAACATTAAAAAAAAATAAAAAAACAATAAAAAAAATTATAATTCTCGTTAAACAATTAAATCATTTTTTTCAATGCAATTATTTAAATCTATGATTATAATATAATAATTAATAATATAAATTAAAAAAAAAATAAAAAATAAAAAAAATAAATTAAATATTATTCATCAAAAAAAGATTTATATAAAAATGTCATCTAACGATAACTACATAAACGTATTAAATAGAGCTATATCAAATTTAGAAAAAATAAATCATTCTCAAGAATTAAGAATAAATTCTCAAAAAGAAACAATAGAAGAATTAGAGCAAAAATTACAAGAACAAGATAATGCAATAACAGATAATTTTACTTTATCAAATGAAGTAAATAGATTAAATGAGTTAATAAATGAAAAAAATAAAATAATTTCAGAATTTCAAAATTTAGCACAAGCATCTACAATTAAATTTGAGAATTATATTAATACAAATAAAATTAATCAAAATGCTTTAGATAAAAAAAGTAAAAAATATGAAGATTTAAAAAATAAATTTGATTTATTAACTATTAAAAATGAAGAATTAGAAAAAGAAAATGAAAAATTAATTTCTAATTTAGAACAAAAAACAAATATGAATTTAAATGAAATTTCCAATTTAAATGATCAATTATCTGATATTACTATTAAATATAATATTTTAAGAGATGAAAATGAAAAATTAAAAAACGAAAATTCAAAACAAAAATTTGAAATAAATGATATGAAAAATAAATTATATGAAATTGTAAGATTAAATACAGAAGTTGATAATTTAAGACAAGAAAATACAAGTTTAAAAAATGATATAAATGAATTTAATGTTAAGAATCAATTATTAGAAAAAAATCAATTAGATTTAAAGAAAAAAATAAATGAATTAGATAATGAATTAAAAAATAAATTAACATATGAAAATGAATTAAAAAAAAAAATAACAAATTTAAATCAAACATGTAATAAATATGAATTAGCATATCAAGAATTATCAAATGATTTAGAAAAAAGAAAATTAGAATCAATGAATATAATAAATGATTTAGAAATTAAAAAAGAAGAAATAGAAACTTTAAAAGAAAATCATAAAAAAGAAATAAATAATCTTCAAAATCAAAATATTCAATTAAAAAAAAGAGAAAATATGTATAAAGATTCTTTATCTAAAATAAAAAATATTTCTAATGAAAATAATTCTGTTAGTAATATTTTTCAAGGAAATTCTCCTCAATTAAATTCAGTTAATAATAATTCTAGTATGAATATTAATAGAAATAATAATAATTTAAATAATAGTTATTATACTTATAATCCTCAAAGAAATTTTGAACATCAAAATAATGAAAGAGATGAATCTTTCAGATATAGTTATTATTTAATTGATAATTTAAAAAATGCAATTAATAGTGTTGATTTTAAAAAGGATTATTCTAATTATCCTTAAAAAATAATTGTTTTTTAAGGGTATAAAATTATTTAAAACTTTTCTTTTTTTATTTAAAATATTTTATTTTTTTTTATATTTATTTATTATAAAATTTTACTTTTATGTTTTCATTAAAATTTAACAATATTTTGATATTAAATATTCCAATTCTACTTTATTAACATTTTTA
This sequence comes from Isotricha intestinalis, assembly GCA_023807065.1. Taxonomy (NCBI): domain Eukaryota; phylum Ciliophora; class Litostomatea; order Vestibuliferida; family Isotrichidae; genus Isotricha; species Isotricha intestinalis. The sequence continues at coordinate 11,920 of JAJJLU010003792.1, forward strand.
ATATTTTATTTAATAGGTAATTAATTATACTGAAATTTGTAGTTAATAAATCTTTAAAAGGATTAATTAGTAAAGTTGATTTTTAAATTTTATGTTATTGTTCATTTTTTTCAAAATAAATAATATTTTTATTATTTATTCATTTAATTTAATCCATTTTATATTCTGTAATTAATTAAAAAATAATAAAATCAAATAAAAGAACAATAATCCTTTAATTAAATATTAAGTAATTATTATGTAAAACAAAAAAAAACCAAAAAAAAAAAAATATATGAAAAAAACCAAAGTGAACCCTCAAAAATATTTTTTAAAATTTCTCCTAATCCATTTATAAAATCCTTTTGAAAAAAATAAAAAAGGTTAAAAATAAAAAAAAATATATAAAACCTCAAAAAGAGAAAAAATGGAAGAAAAAATCCTTTTAACTCCAGGTCCAATAAACACAACATTTTCAGTAAAATCTAAAGCATTAATAGACTATGGTTCTCGTGACAATGCATTTATGGAAAAATTAAAGGAAATAAAGCCATTATTATTTAAAATAATGAATATTTCATTAGAAAACAAATTAATTCTTCTTCAAGGAAGTGGAACATATGCAGTTGAAGCAGTATTAACAAGTGTAACTGAAAAAATATTAATTGTATGTAATGGAGCTTATGGAATTAGAATGAAAAAAATTATGAATTATACTAATAAACCTTTCTCTTTTATTCAATATGATGAAGGTACTGAAATTAATTATAATGATCTTGAAAATTATTTATCTCAAAAAGAAAATGAAGATATTAAATTTATTTCTTTTGTTCATTTAGAAACTTCAACAGGAATATTAAATAATTTAGAAAGAATGAAAGAAATAGGATTAAAATATAATAAAAAATTAATTGTAGATGCAATTGCATCTTTTGGAAGTGATATATTTGATTTTAATAATATAGAATATGTAATAACTTCATGTAATAAATGTTTAAGTGGAATACCAGGTTTTTCTTTAGTAATAACTAAAAATTTTTCTGATTATAAATCTCCAAGTTATGTTTTAGATTTATTTGATCAAGAAAAAAACTTTGAAAAAACTAATCAATTTAGATTTACTCCTCCAACTCATGTTTTACTTTGTTTTCATTCTGCTTTATTAGAATTAGAAAAAGAAACTTTAAAAGAAAGAGCAAAAAGATTTAAAAATATGACTAATATTATTTATAATTTAATGAAGGAATTAAATATTCAACCTTTAATTGATGTGAGTAAATATAATAATGGTAATATTTGTCATACTTTTTTACCTCCTAAAAATGATAATTATGATTTTAAATTTTTATATGATAGTTTAGCTAAATATGGTTATTTAATTTATCCTGGAAAATTAACAAATGTAGAATCATTTAGAATAGGAACAATAGGTTGTATTGATGAAAATGATATGATAAATTTTACTAATTACTTTAAATTAATATGGAATAATATGTTAAATAAAAAAGAAACAAAAATAGAAGAAATAGAAACTAAAGATTTTTATAATTATTTAATAGAAAAAAATATAGATTTTTTCACAGGAGTTCCAGATTCACTTTTACAAGAATTAAATAATTGTATATTAGAAAATTCAAAAAATCATTATGTAATGCCGAATGAAGGTTTATCATTAAGTTTAGCAAGTGGATATTATACATCAACAAAAAAAATTCCATGTGTATATCTTCAAAATTCAGGTTTAGGAAATATGACAAATCCATTATTAAGTTTAACACATAAAAATGTTTATTCTATTCCAATATTATGTATTATTGGATGGAGAGGAGAACCAGGAATTAAAGATGAACCTCAGCATAAATCTCAAGGTGATTGTATGGTTAATTTAATTAGATGTATGGGATTTGATTTAGTTTATTTAGATAAATTAAATTGGAAGAATAATATTGATAAATGTATTGAATTAATTCAAAAAAATAAACAACCTGTTTTTCTTATTGTAAGAAAAGGATATTTTAAAAAATATAGTATTAAAGAATTAAAAGATAATAATATGAAATTAATAAGAAGAGAAGTAATAAGGAAAATAGTATTAAATTCAAATGATGATGATATATTATGTTGTACAACAGGAAAATCATCAAGAGAATTAAATGAAGAAGTGGAAATAAATAAAATAAATAAATCAAGAATATTTTTAATGGTTGGTTCAATGGGTCATTTAAGTAGTTATTGCTTAGGAATATCATTATTTACAAAAAATAAAAAAATTTGGTGTATTGATGGTGATGGTGCTTTAATTATGCATTTTGGTTCAATTCCTATGATTGGTCACATAAAGCCTAATAATTTTATTCATATTTTATTAAATAATGCTATGCATGAAAGTGTTGGTATTCAACCTACTATTTGTCAAAATATTGATTTTGAAAGTATTGCTAAGTTATTAGGATATCAAAATGTTTTTACTGTTAAAAATTCAGAAGAATTAGATAATTTTTTAAATGTTTCACATTCACTTAATGGACTCACTTTTGTTCATATTTTGTTAAGTAATCAACCTAGTCAAAGTGATAATTTAAGTAGACCTAAGGATACTCCCTTGGAAAGAATTAATAATTTAATGAATTTTATTCATTCGGATAAGTAGATTTTTTATGTTTTTTAAAGGTATTTAAAAAATTTAAGAATATATGTCTTTTTATTTTTTTTATTTGTTATTTATTTAATAATAATAATTGATATGATTTTAAATTTTTTATGATTTTATTATTTATTAAAGAATATTAATTTATCGTCTTATTTTATTGTTTTATTATAAATTTATTATTATTATTTTTAATTTTATAACAAAGAATAAAATATATAAAAAATTTTATGTGTGAATCCAAACTTTTATTTCCCAAAAATAAAATGCAAAATTTTTTTTATATTAATAATCTAATTTTCCTGAAAATAATATTGATTTTGAATATATGATAAAATTTAACCCTCTCTTGTACAATTCAAATTAAATATATATAATATTTAATAAGTAATTATATAATAAAAAAGGATAATACTCCTTAGATTATTTTATATATATGTCATTGACAATTATTTAAATAAATAATTTTTTACTCAAATTTTATTTTAATTTTCAAATATTTTTCCAAAAACTAAATATCAAACTTATATAATTATAGAATGAAGAAATAAATTTACTTTTTTAGTATTAACAAATAAATTTAGAAATAAAAAATAACAAAAATATATATATAGAATAAATAATTTTCAAAAATATTTTATTTTGATTCTTGTTCATTTAAATATTCAAATTGGATTATTTCATACAATATATTTTTTGGAATTACTCCTAAAATAATTTTAGTTCTATTTAAGTCTTTATTTTCCTTAACAATAACAGGAAAAATAAAAATAATATAAGTTAAAACAACAACACTATAAAAAATAATAATAATAATAACAATTAAATTTCTTAAATGTTTTTCATAATCAGTGATATTTTCATAAATAACTTTAATTAAATAATTAGATAAAGGATTTAATAAATAAGTAAAAATAATATTAGAATCTCTAATTTCTTCAGAATTAATTGAATTAAAAGGATTTTTTTCATCAAATTCATTATTATTATAAATATCAACATATTTAGGAGTATCATAATAAATATCATAATAAATATTTTTATCTTCAATAACATTTTTTCCTAAAGTTAAACATAAAAAAGCAGTTTGTATTATACTATTAAAATAATATGTATGTATAGTTGGTAAACCGAAATTACTTATATTAAAAGCAAAATTATCACATTCAATATTATTTTCTTCACTAAAATTAGAAAAAAAATCACAGAAACTATTTGATGCATATGAATTTAAGATTAATGATGCATTTCCTGGAAGATTATATTTTGATGATATTAAACGAATTTCAATTTCTATTTGTTTTATTAAAGAATAGTTTTTCGATATTTGAGGAATTAAATTAACTAATTTTTGATATTCATTTTGATTATAATAAAATATTCCACTTTTAATTATTAACACTTTTAAAGAATTAATAGGAATAAATAAATATCTTTCTTCTGTTATAATATAATAATTTAATAAACTTGAAAAAGTAAAATATTTATATGAAGAATAAAGAATAAGAATTATAATTAAGAGAATTGCAGATAAAATTACTATAAAAATAACTTCGAAAATAATATTTCTTTGAAATTCAATATTATTTATTATTTTTTTATTTTTTATAGAATTTTTTTTTTTTATTATATCATGATAATATTTATCTTTAACATAATTATTATATTCATTATCTTTTGTATCTAATAAAGAATCAATTTCATTATCATCATTTCCAATTTCAAAATAATTATTTGTATTTATTAGATTATCATTATTAATTTGTATTTTTGTATATTTTTCACATTTTAAATACATATTTTTAATTATTTCAGGTTCAATTTTATAAAACATTCCTAAATATTTTTCTTTTTCTCTTATTATTTTTATTCTAGCTGAAACACTAAAAGAACAAACAATCATACTAATAATGAAAAAAATTCCAAAATTGATAAAAGAGATAAATTTAGTATGATTAATTAAAGAATTAAGACAATCAATATATATTTCTGATTTAATTGACATTATTTCTGATAAAGTAAGTGCATTATCATGAATAAATTTTAGATTAATATTTAAAAAATTAATTTCTGTATCTTTTGATATTATAAATTTAAATAAAGAAAAAACATATTCTTTTATTGCATTATCTGGAGATAAATTAATCATTGTATTATCATTATTATAATCATCTGTTGGAAAACAAGAAATGAAATTAGTGTTTAAATTCTTTAATTTTTCTTTATTCTTATTACTAAATTTATTTTCATCATAATCAAAAGAAATTATTTCATTCATTGATTTATGATATAATTCTTTTAATATTTTAAGAATATTTTCTCTATATTTAGTTCTATTACTTTGATAAAAATTATAATAATGTGGATTTTTTAATAAAACATATTCAGAAACATAATAATGAATAATTCCAATATTATTTATTAAATCACATTGAGTATAAATTAAAATATAAACTGAATAAATATCATGAATACTATTAAATAATGTAATAAATAAAAAAATTGAAAAAGTAACAATACTAATAAATTGGAAAATATAAAAGAAAAGATAATACAATGCATTCTTATTCATTAATTTAGGAGATATTATTTTTTTAATTATTTTTTCTATAATTTTATTTGAAATATTATCATCATATTTTATTTCTTTGTTATTTTTCATTAAAGAAAATTTTAAATTAACATTTTGAGAATCAATTTTTTCACTGAATTTTTTCATTAGTTTGTTATGAGTTAAATCTTTTTCTTTTTTTAAAAGTTTTTCCATTTTACTTTGAACAATATAATTTTTAGCTTCTTTAATAATATTACTTTTAAAATCATAAACATGTAAAAATACTTTTTTTAATTTAACTTGATAATATTTATCTCCAGGATTTTCAATAATAATTTCTTTTAAAGTAGGTTTTTCTTTAATAATATTATTTTCATTTTTTTCTTTTTCTTCTTCTTCTTCATAAGAAGAATCTTCTGAATATTCATTTTCATAATTACTTGAATTTTCACTTTCAAAAACAGAAGAATGATTGTCATTTTTAAAAGAACTTTCTTCTTTTTTTTTATTATTCTCTTTATAATTAGTTAAAGTATATTTTTTTTTAAAATATTCTTTAATATTTTCATTATTATTTTCTTCTTTATTTTTATCAATCATTATATAAGTTTTTTCAGTAAGATCAAAATTTACTTTTGAAGTTATTTCAGGAATATAATTTTTATTAATTAAAGGAAATAATTCTATATTTTGAGTTTTAATACTTTTTGAATTTTTAGGAGAAGGACAAACTGATTCCATAAAACTTACTTTTTCTTTAGTTCTTGGTTCTAAAGGTTCAAAAAAAATAGAATAACCATATATTTTCTTTTTTATTTTTAATTCTTTCCATTCTACTCTAAATTTATTATGATTTTTCCATGTTATAATATTATTATCATTATTTAAAAATATTTCTTTAATTAATTTAATTTTTATTGATAAAATATCTTTTGTTTCATTTGAATGAGAAGAAAAGTAATTTAAACATTCAGAATAAAATTCGAGAAAAAAAGTAGAAATTTCAACATTATTATTTAATATAGTAGAATCTAATCCTAATAAATTATAAGCATTAGGAGTAAACATTTGAATAATTAAATTAGAATTAATAATAACTACACATTTTTTATAATAATCATTATTATTTTTCCCTAATTTTCCAAATAAAATAGGAATATTATTTTCATCTAAAAAAATTCCAACTTCTAAAAAAACAGGAATTAAAAATTTAGCACTTGATCTAAAATAAACTGGAATATTTTTAACATTTTTCTCAGAATATTCTTCCATTGGAGTAGTATTATTAACTTTTTCTCTAAGGAAATTTTCATGAGGAATTCTTAATATATTTGGAATAAAAATATTAATATTTTGTCCTAAAAGTTCTTTATCTGAATAACCTAATAATTCACATATTTCTAAAGATATTTTTAATATTGTTCCTAAATTTTGATTATTTCCTGATGCTACTATATAAAAAATATCGGATTTTAAATTTAATGAATTTATATCAAAAAAATTATTCTCTATTTTAATTCCTTCTTCAAATTCATCATCTAAATATTCTGTTTTTTTGGTATTATCATTTAAAATATCTTTTAGAAAATTATCATAAAATACAGATATTTTTTTATTATTAAAACCACATGATTCTATCATTTTATAACTTTCATATATTTTATTATTTAAAGTATCTATTTTTATTGCAATATCTTTTAAATTATTAATATCCATAATTTTAGAATTATTTAATAAAATATTATATAATTGAGAATAAGAATATGAAACTTGAGAAACTAAAGTTAATAAATTATTTATTTGATAAGTGTAAGATATATTTGATTGTTCTTTACCTAAATCAACTCCTTTTTCTTCTAAATTTCTTTTTATTCTATATATAAAAAATTCTTGTGAATAATTTATATCTGGTAAAAATAAACATTTTAATAATATTCTATATGCTTTATTATATCTATGCATTTTTTCTAATTGAAATATTGCATAATTAACTAATAAAAGAGGACTATCTCTAAATATTTTCAATGCATCTTTATATAAATCTTCTATATATTGACAAAAGTAAAATTCTACTTTTGATAATTCTTCTTTTTTTGAACGTTTATTATATAAATCTACTATTTTTTTCAAAGGAGATAAATTTTTAACTTTTGTTAATTGTTCTCCATATGTTAAATTAAATGAATAACTTAATAATTTTAATAAATAATGTCTATTTTTATTTTTATTTTCTATTAATTGAATTATTATTCTTATATTATTATATATTTCTCTATCAATTTTATGTGGTTTTTTCAATACATTATATTGTCTCTCTTTTTTGGAAAAAATATAAAATATGGAAGTTATAGAAATTATTATAAAAACATAAAACATTCCAAAAAACTTTTTCTTTTTAATTAAATTACTAATTAAAAGCATGAGAGAATTAACAAAAAAAAATAGATTAAAAATATATTTTATATTAAGTGAAATGTTATCTTCATAACTTTGATATTTTCTTTCAATAAAAATACAATAAGCACAAAAAAAAGAAGAAATAAAAAAAAAAATAATAGCAATATTTGTTAAATCAGTAACAACACATAATTCTAATAAAATAATATAAATAGGTCTACAAATTAATAAAATTAAATCGGTATTAATGATTAAATATTTAGAAACTTCAGAAGAAAATTTTTCTTTATTATCAAAAGAAAGAGAAGTAAAATTATAAGATAAAATAAATAATAAAAAAAAAGAAATAAGAGATAAAATAAAATAAGTAATATGTTCAGAATTCCAACAATTATATTCTTCAATAAAATAATTTTTATCACAAACAATAACAGTGAAAAATATTTCAATTAAAGGAACATATAAAATACTTTTAAGTAAATTCATTATTGTTCTAAGTGTTAAAATAATATATGTATGATTCTTAATTTGAAATCCTTTATAAGATCTTATTAATAAAAAACAATATAAAAAGAAAATAAATATTATAATAAAAATACTCATTAATAAAATATATTGAAATAATAAAGGATTTCCATCTGAATATCTTAAGATTCTAAAATATTGAATAAAAAAAGATATTTTTTCATAAATTTTTCCTCCTTTCCAAATTGGTATGAACTAATAAATTTATATAAAAAAATTACTCCATCACATATTGTCATACTTAAATTTTGAATTACTTGAATTATACTAAATAATGAATTTAATATATTATTTGATAAATATGAATCATATGTAAAATATATTACATTAAATGATGCTAATTTTAAATTCTCATAAAATGAATCCATATTTAAATTTTAATTATATAAAGAGAAAAAATTATTTATAAAGAAAAAATAAATATATTAATTAATTAATAAATATAAAACAAATTAAAAAAAATGTGGAAATTATCATATATAATTCCTTAGAAAAGATAATTATCAAATAAAAGACTATTAATTATATTTTATAAAGAAAGATTTACAAATCTTGAAAAAATTTATAAAAAATAATAAGATTAAAGATATATATAGGTTTTGATTTTACAATCAAAAGAAATTTAAAACATTTTTATTTTTTAAAAATTTTGCCTTCTTTTTCTAACTATTTTTTAATGAAGGAGAATTATATATCATCTAAAACTGAATTATTTTAACAAAAGTTTAAAAGCATTTTATGAAATTAAGAATCTAAAGATAACATAACATAAAATTAATAAAAATAAAGATAAAAGATTTAATATCACAGAAAATAACATATAAAGAAAACATAATATATAAATTAATAAAAAGAAAGATAAAAATCACAGAAAATAATAAAGTATATTTTTTCATATTATTATTTTTAGTAACTAAAACATTTTGAATAGTATATTCAAATCTTTGAAAAACATTAATATAATATAATTCAAAAGCTTTTAAAATTTAAATATATTCAATATTTACTTTATTTAAATCTATTAATTCAGGGATTTTTGTGTTGAAAAATACTCTCAATATTCCTTATTTAAATTTATCATTATATATTTCTTTTATAGATTCTTTATTAATATTATTATATTTATAATCTAATTAAAATTTTTATTTTAAATTTAAATTCATTTGATTAATTTTTTTACAATGATAAATACATAAGCAAACATTTCCAATAACATTTAAATAATAATCAGATAAATTAATGACTAATTCAATAGTATAAAAATTGATTTTTAAAAATAATTAACCACAACAATGAAAGTTTTTAAGAAGATTTTACAATTTAAAGTAGAAATAAATATAGATTATTACAACTAAAAAAAAAGTTGATTTAGGAGCCTATTAATTGTCTTCATAAAATAAGTAAATAAAAATTATTAAAATTGAGAAAAAAAAAGCTATTAAAGAAATAAAAAAAAGAAACTAAAATATTTTAATCACTTTTTATTTCTGGAATATATTTATAATTATGATAAAAACAAATTAAATGAGAAAAAAATCAAGTTTAAATAAATAAATAGATATTTTAATTGAATAATTAAAAAATTGAATAAATTATATAGATTTGTTCTATTTATTATTAATAATAAATATATAAATTATATTGAAAAAATTATTATATAAAAAAATAAAAGAATTATGATTAGTAAATAATAATCTTTATGATAAAAAAACAAATTAATAATTATTTTTCTATATTTTCTCTTAAAAAAAATAAAAAGAAATTCAAATTAAATATATGTCTCCACAAAGAGTAAAACTATATTATTCAGATGAATTATCATTTAAAGAAAGATTTATATATTTAATGAATTTATTAGTAATAAATCAATCAAATGATATTTTTGAATCCTTTTTTTTTCTTGTAATATTTTCTCTTCAAAATATATCAATTTATTTTTCAAGTCCAGCAGGAGTACTTAATTTTGAACATAATACTTTTGATAATTTTTTATATCAATTTGCAAGAATAATTAGATTTAAAGCTTTATTATTTTATAATAGAGCATATTATAATTTTGCAATTTATAGTATTTCAATTTATTATATAGTATTTAGTATTTTATTTATTTTTTTAATATACAAAACAAATAGAAAAACAACTTATACTTCATTACTACATTTTTTGAATTTTTTTATTAAAGTAAATATTTATATTTTATCTAATATTATTATTGATTTTTTTACTAGAATGCTTTGTTTTAATCAAATTTTTAATTCAAATATTCCTGAAATAAAATGTAATCAATCTAATAATTTAAAAACTTTAATTATTTGTTTATTGGCTACTATTTATTCTTCTATTACTTGTATTTTTATTCATTATTTTTATGAAGATAATTTTTTACTTTCAAATTCAAATTTTAATTCAATTACTTCTAAATTATTTTTATTACAACATTTAAAAGCTATTTTTGATTCTTTTGCTTTAGGTTTAATTTCTGAATTAACTCATGATTTTTTTTTTATTATGAATATTACTTCTTCAAGTATTGTTTTTTATTATTATATTAATAGATTAGTTTATTATAGAAAAAGCACAAATATTTTTTATGGATTAACTTATTTTATGAATTTATATTCTTCAATTTATTTTTATATTTTTTATCATATAAACTCAAATCAAAAAGGTTTAATTTTTATTATTACGTCTTTTTTCATAATAATATTTTTTAGAATAATATTTAATAACATTATAATAAAATTAGTAAAAATAATTCCATATTATAAAATATCAAATCCTTATTTTTTATTATATTATGTTAATTTTTTATTAAATTTAACAAATGAAATAGAAGATAAACAAGAATCAAAATCATTATTAAAAGCATTAATAGAAATTCATGCAATTGAATGTCCAAGTGAAAAATGTATTACAAAGAATAATAAAAAAATATATTTACCTAAAACAAATCAATGGTCTAATAGGAAAATTCCTTTTATTTTTGACCAAATATTTCTTAAAAATTATATATTATATATTATAAAATATTTCTTAGGAATAAATAATTTTTGTGCTGAATTATTAATCAATTTATCTCATTATTATTTAAGTATTATTGGTAATAATTGTTTAAGCATTTATTATTATAATAGAGCAAAAGAAATGAACTTAAATCTTCAAGAAAATTTTTTATTAAAAAGATTAAAAATTAAAATAATAAATAAATTAAATGATAATTTTAAAGAAGAAGGAGAAATTTGTTCTAAATTAATAGAAATGAATCCAACTTTTTATTTTAAATATCATAATATAGGAAATAAATTCATAGGAGAAATAAATAATAATCTTGATTTAGCAATTAAATTTTGGGAGATTTTTTCTTTAAGTAAAAATCCAAGAGTAATTGATTTTAAAAAAGTATTTGATATAATAGAACAAATAAATATATTAAAAGATAATATTGGAAATTTATGGAAAGAATTATATGAATTATATCCTGGAATAAATAATTATTTTTATATTTATAAAGATTATATTTATGAAATAAATGATAATACAAATTTAAAAAATGAATTAGAAATAATAAAAAGAAGAAAAGAAAATATTAATGAAAATATAATAAGTAATTATTATAATATTTTATTTAAAGAAGATACTGGAATTATTATTGTTAATGGAGAAAACGGAAAAGAAGGTTTAATTGAAAAAGCAAATTATGAATTTGGTAAAATTTTTAACTGTAATCATGAAAAAATAAGAGGAAAAAAAATAAATGAATTTATGCCTAAAAGTTTTTCTAAATTACATAATAAATTTATGAAACACTATTATAAAATCGGTGAAAAAAAAATATTAGATAAAGAATCTTATAAAATTTTTGCTTTAGATAGTACAAATTCAATTATTCAATTACAAAAATATTTAAAAATTTATCCTATTTTAAATGAAAATATACATTATATTGCAATGTTTCTTTTAGATAAAGTTGATGATATTATTTTATTGGATCAAAATTTTATAATTCAAGGTTTAAGTAAGAAAATAAAAGAAAGATTTACAATATTAGATAATAAAAATTTATTTATTTATAATGATATTCCCTTTTATATGATATGTAAAAATTTTGTTAGTTTTTATAAAACCTTTTTTAAAGAAAATAAAAACTTAAAAAATACAAGATTAAATACAAGAAGAAAAACAATAAATGAAGAAATGTCAGAAACAGAATTATTGTTAAATGAAGAAGAAAATGAAAATGAGAATAAATCATCTGATTTAAGTAATACAATTTTTAATGAAAATATAGAAGTAAATGAGAATATGGAAATAGAATATGAAATAAAAATTTCCTGAATTTTAAATATTCTCATTATTCAAAATATAATAAACAACATATAAATAGTGATTTTTCTTCTAATATTAATATTAATGATGAAGAATCTCAAATTAACTGTGATGGTACTACAATAATAAATAAATTTGGTAATTCTAATATTTTAAATCATATTAATAGTATTAATCAAATTATTTTTGATGAAAAAGCAAGTTTTAGTAATTTATATATTAATAATTTTGATAATCACACAGATATAAATATAAATCATACTCCTGATTTAAATAATAATCTTACTCCTGATTATACTCCTATGTTTGGTCATAAACATTCTTTTAAAACAAATAAAATTGATTATCAAATTAATGGAAGGAAAAATATTCAATTATATAAATCTTTATTTGAACAAGAAAGATTTGAAGAACTTGAAAATTTATTTGAAATAAATACTAAAAGAAATTATATTTCTTTTAGATTTAATTTTTCTTTTGAAAGATTTATTTTTCATAATAATAATTATTTTTATTTAATTAGATGTATTAATAATAATAAACAAAAAGATTATAATAATAATGAAAATTCAGATTTAAATTTACATTCTTTATGTAATAATCAAATAATAAAAGATAAAATAATTTCATTACTTGAAATAAATGAAATAGATGAATTAGAGAAAGAATTATTTGAAAGTCATATAAAAAATTTTTTAGATTTAACAAATTTAAATTTTAATTTAAAGAAAAATTTAAAGCAAAATTATCATAATATTAAATTTAATAGTAAAGTTCATGGAGATAATGTATATGAAAATTCTATTATAGATGAAAATTCTTCTCAAAATTTTGGTTTAACTTTTACTACTAATATATCTAAATTAAGAAAAATTATAGAATCAAGAAATAAAATTTTACAAAATGAAATAACATCAAATAAAATAATATATCTTAAAATATTACTTTTTTTACTTCTTATAAATGTTATTTTATTTGTTTTTATATATAATCAATTATATACTAAATCAAAAGAAAAATTAGATTTTATTCGTGAATATAATAATTTATTATTTTCAACTAAAATAATAATGATAAGAATAGTAAATAAAGTATTAGATTATTCAGTATTATTTTATGTTAAATTGTATAAATATAATATAACACTTAATTATGGTTATTCTTCTGAAAATGAATTTATAATAGATTCAAAGAGGAAAGCAAAAATATGGTATAATGAATCAATGGTGAAAATAAATTATTTAGAAAGATATATTTTAAATATTATAAAAGAACCTATTAATAAAGTTTGGTTTAAAATTTATTATGATTATCAAATTAAAGTTCCTTGGAATGATTCAGATTATTTTCCTGTTATTATTAAAAGTTCTCTTTATAATGCTTATTATTTATTTAGTGCTGAAAATTTATTTCAATTTGATGATATTGATTTAATTTCAGATAATCATTTTATTGTCAGTTATACTACTTATAATTCAATTAATGGAATAATTAAATATATTTTACCTAATTTAATTAGTTTTATTCCAAAATTATTAGATCATTATCTTAATTATAGTAATAATTTATTCTTTTTATTTCAAATAATACTTTTCTTTTATACTTTTATTTTTTTTTTCTTTTTTTTTGGAATAGGAATTATTACTTTTTTATCTATTTCTCAGTTTAATTTGGGTATAACAAAAGTTACAAAAATTAGTCAAGATAATGTGGAAAATATTATTTTAAAAATTAAAAAATTTAAAATTAATTTAAATGAAATAATTCATTTAAATAAATTAAATTCATATGATAATTATAATAAAAATAGTCTTGAAGAAAAAAAAAGTGATAGTGATAAATCAATTAATGCTAATAATAATAATGATTTTAATATTGAAAAAACTAAAAATTTTAGATTTTATAATAAAGATATTAGTATTAACATTAATAAAAATAATAATACTTTTTCACTTGATAGACAAACTTTAAAAAAAATAACTTTTCAAAGATTTATAATATTATATTTTACAATAAGTTTACTTTTTACAGCCTTTTTTATTATTGTATTTTATTACATTCCAATATATTTAATACAGTGTAATTCATATTTATTAAAATCACATTCATATATATTAGAAAATTTTCTTTTTACAACAACTTATTTATTTCAAATGAAATCTCTATTTGCAAATTATTCAAATATAAAAAATCTAAATATAAATAATATTATCAATGATTCATTATCATATGATTTATATGATTCTTTACCTAAATTTAAAGATTTTAATGCTTTTTATTATAATGCTTTTTTATTAAATGCTTGTTTAGCTTTATATGAAGAAAAAAGTGAAAATTATACTAATTGTTTAAATGTAGAAATTATTCATTCTATTAATAATACAAATGCTTTTAAAAATTATATTATTAAGAAAATTGATAAATTAACTAATTATTTTTATTTTCATTTAAACAATGAAAATATTAATAGTTATTTAATGTTTAATCAAAATGAATATATTGAAATTATTAATTATTTTAATAATTTTTATATTCCTGTTTATAAGAGATTTGATGAGGTTTTTTATATTTCTTTTGATAAAAAATCAAAATCAATTAAATATTATACAAATTTATTACTTGTTTTAATGGTCTTTTGGTCTTTTTTCAATATTCTTTATCAGCATTATTTTTATATTCCTTTTTTAAATAAAATTATTAAAATGTCTTTTAATTTTATTCAAATTATTCCTAGTAATTTTATTCTTGAAACACCTGATTTAGAAAATTGGTTAGAAAAAGTAGATTCAGGTTAAATTAAATTTTAAATATATTCTTTATAAATATTAATTTGTATATAACTTGTTTTTTTTTAATTTTTAATTAATGTATTTTTTATGTTTAAAATTATTTTTTTTTTGTTATTTTAATTAAGAAAATAAATAAAAAGACATAGCTAAATTTATGATAATTAATTCAATTAAATTTTAAAAAATTCTTAATACTAATTCTCTTTTAATTATATTTAATAAATAACATAAATTCTGATTGTTTATAAAAATTAAAATTTATTATTTTATTTTATATATAATTTCATTAAATTTTTTCTAGCAAATATAAATATTAATAATTAAAAAATCATAAAATAATATTTTATTTTTAATAAAATTTTTTGAATGATTAATTTTTTTTATATTAAAAATCAATTAAATATTTTGATAAATAGTATAATTTTTTAATTTCAAATTTTAAACTCATTTGTCTAATGAAAACTATTATATTAATATATAATAATTGTATTAAAAAATGAAAAAATAAAGAGAATAAAGAAGATTCAAATAAAGCAATTTGAGTTTTTTCAAAAATAGAACAAAATAAAGAAACATAAAAAACGGAGAATAAAAATATAATAATTATTAAAGAAAGAAATAAATAAACTCTTATTTTATAATTTCTTAAAACAATTTTTGATTTTTGATAAAAATGAAATAAATTTTTTTTTTCTTTTTTAAATAATTGTTTAAAGTCCCTTTTTCCAGAATATAATATTTGTAAAATAGAAAATAAAAAAGAACAAATTAAAGAAGAATAAAAAGAATATATTACTTCATTTTTAATAATATATTCTAAAGAAGAAATATTATCTCTTTGATATCTTTTTCTTATTCTTTTTTTTGTGAAAAACATTGTGTTAATTGTAATAATTAAAATAATATTTAAAATCAAAGCAATAAATTGAATAATAAAAGTTTCAAAAATATTTCTATGATAAAATATTGATATATATATTATTTTCTTTTGAAATAATATCTTAAAAATTAGAAATAATTTTCTTTTATCATTTAATTTATCTTTATTATAAGTATTATCCTTTCCTTTAAAAGAAGAATTTTTTTCTTCTGTTTCAATAGTATATATTTCATTTATATTTTCTAAATTAATTGAATGAAAACTCATATTTTTTAAATTTTCATCATTTGAAGAATAATAATTTTTTAATGAAGAATCCATCTTTGTTTCTATTGTTTTTTTTTCTTTTAATTCATTTCTTAATGAAGATTCTTCATTTAAATTTTTTGGAGGATTACTTTTTAAATTTTTTTTTAAATATTTTGATAAATGTAAAGTTATTAATTTAAAATTATTTGAAATATATATTATATAAGATATTATTAATAATATAAATAATATACCATAAAAGATTTGAAAATAATTTTTTTTAATTATATTTATTTTGAAAAAATTATTATAACAAGAATATAAATGTTTATTATTATTTTTAAAAATATGATAATTCTTATTTTTTATATTTAAAAAATTTGCATTTATTGGATTTTTCAAATTTTTTTTATCAATTAAATTATTTTGAATATTACAACTACATTTGATATAAGATAAATTACTAGGAAATTCTTTAAAACAATTATCTTGACATAAATTATAATTAAAAAAGAAATCAACTTGTCTATCAATTAATAAAACATCTCTTTTTCTTTCATCAAAAAAAGAAAGACAGAAATCATTAAATAATTGATTATTATAATTAAAAGGATCAAAACCTTTTTCCATAATATAATTTAATCTTGATATATTGAATTTAAATTGTTTAATAGGATGAAATATATTAATGTAATTTTCACCACAAATTGAAATATCTATTTCTTCATAAGTATTATTTTCATTATGAAATATAAAAAATTCATAAAAAACTAAATTTGTGTGATTTTCAGTAATATTATATTCAATTTGAGCAATTATTATATCATAAATATTAATATTTCTCTGAGAAGAAATTTTATTTTTACAAGTTTCTAAATTAGAATATGAATATTCATTTTCAATTGCAAATATTTTTTGACAAGTTTCATTTCTGTAAATACTAATAATATAATTATTGCCTTTAAATAAATTAACATGAGTTTTTAATTTATTAATATTAGTTGTATAAACAATATATTCATTAACTATATTATTTAAAATATTAAAAATATTATCATTATCCATATTTACAAAATATTCTTGAATATTTAAAATACAATAAGGTTCACTTTCACATTCATGATTAAAATAATTTTGATTATATTTTATAGGACAATCTTCAACACATTGATTGTTAAATAAAAATAAATCATTCTCTAAACAAGCATTACAGAAAGAAGATTTATCTTTTAAACAATTTTTAACACATTGATTATTATTAATTTCTAAAATAGGATAATCATCATTGCAATCATCAATACATTTAATATTATATTTTTCATCTTTATAAAATTTTTCTATTGTTTTATTGCATAATTCATTACAATGTCTTTTATCAATAGTATTTGAAACTGCTCCATTTGGACATTCTTTTAAATTATTATAAATGTCATCATCTATTATATAATAACTATTAGGTATTTCATTTTCTGATATACAATTTTTTTCTCCTTTTATATGATATAAATTTAAATCTTTACAATTTATACAATTATTATTTTCAGTTCCATAATCATTTGGACATTCTTCTAAACAATTTATATAATTGTTTTCTAAATTATATAATAAATAATTAAAGTTATTTTTACATTTTATACATTTTTGGATCGGAACTATCTTTTGAAATATTTTGACATTTAATGCAATTTTCATAACATTTTATATAAGAATTATCGATTAAAACATATTCATCTAATTCTCCTGTAAAACATTCAAAAGATAAATTATCTTTATCTTCTTCTTTATTATTATAATCTTTTGAACATTCAGTACATAAATTTTTTTCTAATCCAATACATTTTTTACATCCTTTATAACACACATTAAACACCATTTCACATTCTTTTGTATTTGGAAATGATTGAGAAATTCCTCTATATTTTAAATATGAACTTCCTGTATTTTTTCCTATAAAAGTAATATTTTCTATTGCTAATGAAATATTATATATAATATTATTATTATTTATTTTTATTTCTCCTATGTTATTATTATCATTATATTCTATTAAATAAATTTTAATGTCTTCATTTTCAGGATCTTCAGAATAAAATAAATTAGGTTTAATTTCAATTGTTTCATTTATTGATATATAATATTCTTCATTTGAACATAATATTGTATTAAATAATTCAAATATATTATTTCCTTCATTTCTTAATGGAATAACTGATTGAGAACCTTTTATATTATAAAATATAGCATATAAATTATCATGAAATTTACCAATATTAGGTAAATCTGCATGTTTATTTTTTAAAGAAAAAGTTTTGAAATTAAAATTAAAATCATCTAAACTTATTATTTCAATGATTGCAACTTGAATATATCTGTTTAAATAGTCTGAATCATTACTTAAACAAGTAATAATAAATTTTTTATCAGAAACTAATGTTATATCAGCTTCTTCAATATAAGAAAAACAATTATCTAAAATTAAAAATTTATTATTATTTAAATTATCTTTATATAAATTTATTAAATTATCACTTGAATTATAATACCAAAAAATACAATAAAATTTAGAAGATTCTAAAAAACAACTTGTACCAATTTCAGGTTCATTAATATTATAGTTTTCAATTAAATTAATAACTTTATCAAAAGCACATCCTGCTTGTTCTTTTGAAACATTAATTTTTATTGGCGATGATTTTTCTATTAAATTATTTTCCTCATTATATAATATAATATAATAATTTTGGCAATTGTCATGAATATATTCACATAAAATATAATTTTCATA
>JAJJLU010003793.1:0-31023 GCA_023807065.1 Isotricha intestinalis
CAATTTAAATAATGATGATTAAATTAATAATAATAATTAAACTTAAAAAATAAATAGAATTAGATATCATTTAAATCTACTAACAATTTAAAAAAATAATCAAGTAAAGAAATAAAAATATATAATATTCTTGTTTTAATATTAACTCATATTTCCTGAAATTATATAATATAAAAATTGAAAGTGATGAATATAATTTATTAATTATACTTGAAGAAAATGTATGAGAGAATATATTGAAAGAATGTCAAAATATAAATACATAAAATATATAAACTTATTCTCTTAGTTTATTTTAGTTTTTTATGATTTTTGATTGTCAATATATTTCTAAATTTTACTTTTTTATATATTTTCATTTTTAAATATCTAGAATCAAAAGAAGATTTTAAATACTTTATCTCTGATTTCCATATTTGTGATATATCTTTCGCTAAATAAAACATGGATATTTAATATATCCAGACTTAAATTTTTTTTTTGTTTTCAAACTCCATAAAATCGAATTTTTAGGAAAAAAGTTTTTTATTATTTTTATCTTAATATTTATTTTGAAATTTTGATTTTAACACTAAAAGTATTTAAATAAAATATAATGAAATTATAATTTTAAAATAATAATATGATAGATGGTTTAATTTCAATACATAAAAAAAGGAAAAAAAATTTTATTTACTCCTTTGAAAAAAGTTATTTAGCTTACCTTCCTTTAATATTAATAAAAAGTATCCTAGACAAAAAAATATTATCAAACAAAAAAAATTTAACTCTCCCAGCATCCCATAATTACCAAGGAGTAACAATGTATATAGATATAAGTCACTTTATAGATTTTTCAGTAAATATAAGTAACAGAAATAGATTATCACCAGAATATCTTCAATTTTGTTTAAATCACTATTTTGAAATATTAATAAGTATAATATCAAATAATGGAGGTGATATAATTAAATTTGTAGGAGACGGAATTTTTATTGTTTGGTCTCCTGATTATGATGAAAATGAAAATAATAAATTTAGTGTGAGTGAATATAATGAAAATATGAGAATTTGTGCTATTAAAGCAATTCAATGTGCTATGGATTTACATAAAAAATTATTTCATCAAGAACTTACTAATGGATATACTTTTAATATTAAAACTGGAATTGGTATTGGAGATATTACTTTAATTGTTGTTGGAGGTTATGATAATTCTTATGAATATATTTGCTTAGGTCCTTCTATTTTAGATGCTATGCTATGTGAGAAAAAAGCTATTAAAAGTGAAGATATTATTATAAGTGAAAGTGTTTATAAAATTGTTAGAGATTATTTTTTTTGTGAAGATTTAATTTTAACTAGAAGTACTGTAGTTGGACAGAAATTTTATCGAGTAATTAAAACCACTAATTTATTCATTAGACAAATTAATAAATCAACAATAAATCAAATAAAAAATAAATATGATATTAATTTAATGGTTAAAAATAGTAATATTTTTACACAATTTCTTCCCCATTTAACTAATTTTCTGAATTTAAGTAAACAATATGAAAAATGGTTAAAAGAAATAAGAATATTAAGTGTGATGTTATTAACATTAAATATTGAAATATCAGATAATCAAAATCAAAAACAAATATGTCAAAATATAATATATAATCTACAAGAAATAACTCATAATTCCTATGGTACAATTAATAAAATAATATTAGATGAAAAGGGATTATCAATATTATTAATATATGGTTTAGCACCTCATTCATTTACAGCTGATTCTTCATTTTGTGTAAGAGCTTCTTTTGAAATATATAATTATTTAAAAAAAAATTACATAGATTGTCAAATTGGGATTGGAACTGGATTATGTTTTTGTGGAGTTTGTGGTAATTTAGGTAGTAGAAGAGAATATAGTGTTATTTCAGATGTTGTTAATAGTGCTATTTCATGTATGGAAATAGCAAAAGAAATTAATAATTATCCTAAAATCATTTTTGATGAAAAAACTAGATTAATGGTAACTCCTTATTTAAAATATACATTTTATAAGAAAATGATTCCAAAGGGTTATAAAAATGAACAAAATTTTTATTTACCTCTTTTAGAAGATTTCAACAAAGTTAAGAAAAATATATTAAATCCTTTTCCTTATATTTTGACTCATATTCAAAATCCATTAAACGAAGATCAAATTGATAAAGATCTAATTGAAGAAAAACATAATTACATAAGTGAATTATTTGAAGCTTCCAATAATATAGTTGGAAGAGTTAAAAAAAAAAGAAAATTTTTGAGTATAATGAAAGATTATTATAATAATAAAAGTAATGTTAAATTAATGGTTATTAAAGGTTTAATTGGATGTGGAAAATCACTTTTTCTTAGAAAAAGTTTGATAGGCTTTTTAAAAGACAATGAAGATTTAAGTGATGTTTATTTTAATGAAAATGAGCATAAGTATCCTTTTATTTTTTCTTATAAAAATACTATTGATAATATTTTATTTGATGAAGGAAATTCAAAGAATGAATTTAATGGGATCAAACATTATTTAAAGAAAATATTTAATATATTATTTAAGGATTCAAATGAAAGATTAAAATTGATTGAATCAATCAAAAAAAGAGATTGTATAAAATATATTCTTTTTATAGAAAAATATTTTGAGGTGAAAGAAAATATAAGAATCTATTTTAATGATTATATCATAGGAACTAATGATTTTATTTATGATGAATCACAATCTCAAATAATATTTTTTTTCATTGATATGATAATTCAATATCAAAAATATATAAGTAATATAATAAGAAATAAATTTAATTTTTCACCAACATTTATAATTCCAATAATTTTTATAATAGAAGATATCCAATATACAGATCAATATACATTTAAATTTATAAAAGATTATTTATATCCTCCTGCTGAATTTCAATCAAATGAAATAAAAAACCATTTTTTACTTATTATATGTTATAGAGAATCATTATATAAAGAACTACTTCCTAATGAATTATTTACAATATGTCTTCCTAAAGAATTTACTGTTGAATCAGATACTATTAAAATTTTTCATTTAGCCCCTTTATATAATGAAAATAAAATTTTTGCTCTTGTAAAAATAGCAATTAAAAATTATAGAAATGTAGAAATTGAAAATGTATCTTCAACAATATTAAAATTTTTATTAGATAAATCTTATGGTGGAATTCCTTTTTTTATTATTAAATTATTATTATCTTTATGGGATACTCAAAAAATTTACATTGATTCAACTAATTGTTTAATGGAAAATAAAACTTTAAGAAATATGATTAAATATAATGATTATACAGATTTGAAAATTCCTTTTTTTATTGAAAAAATGATTTCTAGTATTATTGATATAAATTTAGATGTTGATGATTGTATAATTTTAAAATTAGCTTCTATATTAGGAAATATATTTGATTCTTGTAAATTAAAACAATTAATAAAATTAGAAAATAAAAATCTTTTCATAGATTTTAAAATGAAAGATAGAAATTTCATTTATAAAAAATTAAAGAAATATGAAGAATTAAATTTAATAGAAATTTTATATGATTTAGATATAAATAACAAATTTGTAGTTGCCAAATTTTCAATACCATTTTTAAGAGAAAATTTCTATCAAAGAATGTTATATGATTATAGATGTCATGTTCATTATGTCATTGGAAAAATGTTAAAATTATCTTTACCTGAAAAATATAATAAATATAAATATTTAAATGAAGAATTAGAACCAAAAATTTTAGAGCATCATTTAAAAATGGGAGAAACATCAATTAGATCAGCAATATCAAATTATATTTTAAATCAAGAAGATTTAAATAATATAAAAATCCCAAATAATAATAAATTGGAGAAAAAAAAGGATGATGAATTAAATATAAATGATTTAAAAACTTTAATAATTCAACAAGTTTGTAGTAAAATTGAATCAATAAAAAAGAATGATGATAATGATAATATGATAAAATGTGATTTTATTGAAAAAAAAAGTGATGGAAAATTAACATGGGAAAAAAGATATTTTGTTTTAACCTCAAATAGAGTAGTATATTATTATAATGAAAATGATTATAAAGATAGTTCAATTTCACCTTTAGGTTCATTTTATTTATATAATGTTTTTAAAATTGAAAAAATAAATGATTCGAATAAAAAAAATGTTTTTTCTGTTGAAGTTACAGAATGGATAAAAAAAGAAGAAATACATAACAAAAGAACTTTTTATTTAAGAACAAAAACAAGAGAAGAAATGTTTAAATGGATAATTACTTTAAATATATGTAAAATTAAAGCTTTTTATGATAAATATTGTTTAGGTTATGGTTATATTAATTTTCCATTATATAACGTTAATAAAAATGAAATGGTTTTAAAAGTAAAAAAAATAAATTTTGAAATTGATGAATTAAATACTTTTACTTCATCACCAAAACCTCAAAGAGGAAGAAAACAAAATTATTTTGAATATCAAAATAAAATGAATAAAAGAATGTCAATTTTCCATCCTTATTTTATTTTTTGTTATAATGAAAATTCATTTGATGATTATGACTTTCAAATATATTCAATAAGATATTTAATGAAAAATACAAAATTCATTTTAAAATATTTAATGACATATATAATAGGGGTTTTGCAAAATAATATAACAAAAAAATTAAATGAAAAAGAATATGCAATTGAAAATGAAAATGAATTAGAATTTGATTTTTATATACCAAATCACATAAAAGATTTATTATTAAAAGAATGTCAAGAAGAATATGAAAAAAATGATGTAACTTCTTTAAATGATTCAAATATACAAAATAATTCATTTTATAAAGAAAGAAGAAGTAAAGGATTATATACTACCCAACAAATAAATTATTTAAATAAATTTTATTTCCCAGATAAAGAATTTAATACAGTAATATATAAAATGGGAAAACCAAGAAATTCAGAAGTTTTTAGTGATAAAGATGCAAGTATGAGTTTTGATTATATAAGTGGAATTGAAGATGAAGATTCAAAAGGTTCTTTTGCTGATCAAACAGAAGAAAAAATAGATCATGATGATTATTTAAAATATCCTGAATATATTAAAGACCCTTCTTTACAAAGTAATATTATTGAACTTAGAAATAATTCTGATTATAGAAACCATGGTAAATATAATGATATAAATGATTATGATTTTCATGTAAGAAATAATTCTATTAGGAGTAAAAGACTTTTTGATAATGAAAGTGAGCATGAAATTGTGAAAAATGATTTTGATGGTATTAAATTTAATAGAAATAGAGAATTAAATAGAAGAAGAAAAAAAATTTTAGAAGAATATGCTGAAGAATTAATAAGACAAAATATGGAAAATATGGAAAAAAATGATGATAATAATGATAATGATGAAAATGAAATTAGAATAATTACCTTAAATAATGGCAATGAAGTTAATAGTTTAAAATTAAATTTAAAATTAGATTCTAATAGCTCTCAATCTGAAAATTCTGAAGATTCATTAAGAAAAAATTTACATAGTAGCCCAGAGACTAGCAACATTCAAAATAATGAAGAAGAAATAAAATATATTTCACAAGAAGAAATATTAAAAGAAAGAGAGATAAAGAAAAAAAGAAGCACAAAAAGAAAAAGTAGTGTAAAATCTAAAAAAAGTACTGTAAGAAGTAAGAAAAGTTTTTCAAGTATTTCAAAAGAAACAAATAATAAAGTAAATAATATTGATTCTAATGATAATGAAAAACAAGATTTTGATTTTGGAGATTTTTTAAGAAATCATACCCAAAAAAATAATAATTTATTATATAATACTTCTTATATGAAAGAAAATAAAGATGTGAATGTAAGTATTATAAAAAAAAATAATAAAAAAACTCCTTCAGAAAATAATATAATATTTACCTGTGGAAATGATAATAATGATATTAAATCTGAAGAATCATTTCATCAACAAGATAAGATTCCAATTCACTTTAATGAAAAATCAAATCAAACTTTCACACTTCAAAAATTAGATAATTCAAGTATGATGCATTATAGTTTACATAAACATTTATCTACATTTTCTCTTGATAACACTTCAGAAGATATAGCAATAGATGATAATGAAATGTATGTGAGGAAAAGTACTACTTTTCCTTTCAATATAAAACAACAAAAAGACACAAATAGTTTAGAAGAACTTAATAATTTAATTGGTGAAAGTTCTCAATTTAATGATAATCAAATGAATAATAAAGATAATTTTAGTTTTAGTAATAAATCTAATCCTTTCTTTACTCAAAGTGAAAATTCAAATATTGAATCAAATGAAGAAAATAGTTATAGAAGCATTAAACATTTATTAAATGATAAAAATCAAAAAGAAACTACATCTTTAATAAATAAGTTAAAAAATTTAGATGTTTCTTTAGCAAATGAAAATGATTATTTTTCAAATGGAATTCTATTTAATAAAGGAAATAACAACAAATCTACCCATAGTGATATGGAAAGTAGTAGCACAAGAAGTAATGGAGATTTTTTTAATAATCCTTATTATTTTATTAACAATCCTGAATTACATAATAAAATTCATGTAAGTAGGTTTTTTTTCACATATAAAAAAAATATAAATAACAACAATTAAATAAAAAATTATATTTTTGATCATTATTCTTAAAAATTAAATATATAGTAAATGTAATTTTATGAATAATATAAATTATTTACATAAATTAATAATTAATGAAGTAATTAAAAAAGAAAATCATTAAATATAATAAAGGTTTACTCACAAAATTAGATTAATAATTAATAATTAGAAAGAATTTTCCTCAAAGAAAGATTGAATGATATTTTTCTAAATAAGATTTATTTATTTAAGTCAATTTAAATATAATGGAAAAGTAATAATAAATATCTCCAAAATTTCTTTGGAAAAAAAAAATTAATTAACGTTAAATTACTATTTCAGATGATTGCAAAATATATAGTTTTTTAATAATTGTTTTTTAAATGAATTTTTTTATATGTTATATTTTTACCTTCTTCTCCTTTTGGAACTTTATATTTATTGGTTATCATTTTCTGACCCATTTTAATTATTGAAACTTTAATTTTTAAAAATTTAAATTTTAAAATTATAACTCATATTATATTTATTTATAATATAATATAGAATTCAATATAATAAAAAAGGTAGATAATTTTTATTGGGGATTTGGTAAAGTATGGAAAGTTTTAGAAAAAAAAACCAAAAAATTTTATGCATTAAAAGAAATGTCAAAATTAAAAATAATAGATAAAAAAAGTATAAAATCGATTAAATATGAAAGATCTCTTTTATCTCATTTAAACAATCCTTTCATAGTAAATATGTATTATGCATTTCAAGATTATGATCATTTATATTTAGTAATGGATTTATTAACTGGAGGAGACTTAAGATATCACATTTGCCGCCAAAGGAAATTTACAGAAGAACAAACTAAATTTTTCATATGTAATATAATATTAGGTTTAGAATATATACATAATAAAAGAATAATACATAGAGATATTAAACCAGAAAATTTAGTAATGGATAATAAAGGTTATATAAGAATAACTGATTTTGGTATTTCAAAAATTTTCTCAAGTAAAAATTATAAAGAAACTAGTGGAACTCCTGGTTATATGTCACCTGAAGTTATGCAAGGACAAAATCATAATAAAGCAGTAGATTATTTTGCTTTAGGTGTTATTTGTTTTGAATGTATGATGGGAAAAAGACCTTATATTGGGAAAAGCAGAAAAGAAATTAAAGAACAAATTATGATGAAACAAATTATTATTAAAGATGAAGATGTTCCTCAAGGATGGAACTTATCTGTTAAGAATTTTATTAATAAATTATTAGTCAGGAAACCTGAAATGAGATTAGGTTATGGAAATATTAAAGAAGTTTTTGAAGAAGAATGGATTAAGGATTTTCCATGGGATCAATTAAGAAATAAAAATGCTTTAGCTCCTTTTATTCCTGAAAATAAAGATAATTTTGATAAGAGATATTGTAATAGAATTGAAAATATTGGAATGGAAACTAAACAAAGATATGAAGATTATTTAAAGGGATTAGGGTATCAAAATTATTTTGTTAATTATACTTATTATCCTATGCTAGATAATGCAGATGAAAATAATCAAAGTATAATCAATAATAATTATAATAATAACAATAATAGAACTTTTTATAATAAATATAATTATAAAATAAATATCACTAATAATACTAATAATGAAAATGGAAATTATGAAAGTTGTAATATTACTTTGAAAAAAAGATGTCAAAGCGCTTCTATTGGAGAAACAAAAGTTAAGAATAATTTAAAGAATAATAATATTAATAATAAAATTATTAAATTACAATTGGATAATTTTGAAAATTATCAAAATTCAAATAATAAAGAGTCTGAAATATTAAAGAAAAAGAATAAATTATTTAAAACTAAGTCATATAGTAAAACTAATAATCATATTAATAATAACAATAATAATGGAATTAAAAGTATAACATCAATGAAAAAACATTTATCTTTCAATCAAAAAAAGCCAAAAAATAATTCATCAAGTAAAGGAAAATTAAATAAAAATAATAACACAAATATTATAATTCACAATAAACAAAATTCAATAAGTAATCCTTTTTTAAATTATCAAAATTTAAAAAAAACAAATATGTTAATAAATAATACTACATTAACAACTTTAAATATATTTTCACAAACATTAAAGCATAAAAGAAATAATTCTTCTCAAAATGAAAAAAATAAATCAATTAATCAAAGGAATAATAGTAATTTTTCAATAAAAAAAATATCAGTCAATACATATCATTCTCAAGGAAAGAATATAAAATCTCCAAGAGATAATTTAAAGCAAAATTCAAATAGAAAAAATGGGATAATTGGTTTAGAAATTAGAAGAATTAGAAAGAATAGTTCTAAACATAAAAAATCAAATAGTTCAAGTAAGAAAAGTTTAACAAATTCAAGTTCTGTTATAATGTTAAAAAATTATAAAGTTAGTAATAATTCTCATACTTCAACAGGAAGTAATTCATCAATTACTAATAATCATAATTTAAAAAATAAAACAATCAATCATTAAATAATTTATGTATTTTATTGTATAAAATTTTTAATAAATTTAATGTTATGATTTATATTTAGATATTTCTAAAAAAAATTTTAATTTTTTATTTATTTTTATTAAATCTCAAATATGGCAACAGAAACAGAAAATAATGGTATAAGTCCTTTTGGTAATCCAGATTTTTCAGTTAGTCCAAAATTTTTGAAGAATTTCAGAGAAATTTTAAGACGTTATTCTTCTCCTATTTTTAATTATTTAACATTAATAGATTTATGTCAAGTCAGAGCTTCAAGTAAAATGTTTTATGGAATAATAAGCGAATATTATGAAATAAGATTAAAAATTGAAATAGAAGATATTACAAATTATCAATCAATTAATAAAGAAAAAACTGCAGAATTTATGAAAAATATTGATAGTCAAATTCCTATTTCACATAAAAATTGGTTAATTTTTGATTTAAATACAGCAACATTAAGAATTCAATCTTTATTAAATAGAAATATAATAACACAATTAAGATCAATTAAAAATTTGGGAAAAATTTCAGAAGATGTATTCGCGCCTTTTTGTATTATTTTTGGATATAATAAATCAAATAATCCAAAAGTTAAAAGTGATGGATGGAAAAAAACAGCTGGAATTATATTAAATGATTCTAATTTTTTTCTTAAATCAGCTAAACTTGATTTAGAAAATTTTGAAGATAATGAAATATTGGAATCGTTTATAATATTAAATTCACCAAATTTAGAAATTCTTAAAGTTAAAAATTATTCTCCAGCATTAGCAACATTAATAGAATGGTGTCAAGCAGTTGTTAGTTATCATATATTAATTCATCCTTATACTTATAGGAATGATAATTCTCAAATTGAAGTTGGAAGTGAAGTTTATGATTTTGCTCAAATTATGGAAGAAAAAATTAATAAATTTTATAAATTTAAAAGATTTTTATTTAAATTAGGTTTAGTTAATATTCCTTTAGGTGATTATGTTTTTAATTTACAACATTCAAGAGAAGCTATTAATAATGATATTAATTATGGTAAATATTTAAATGAAGATGTTATTGGCAATATTTTATCTTATATTCCTATTAATGATTCTTGTAAATATTTATCTGTTAATAAAATGTTTTTAAAAGGTTATAAAAATTCTTTGGATAAAAATTGCTTTGAAATTATGAGAGAAATTTTTACATTTAAAACACAAGCCTATGATAGATTTATTGATATTTTACCATTTATTTATGAAAATAATATTTTTTCAAAATATTTTTTAATGCTCGATGATATATTAAATAGTGAATTAAAAGCAAAAGAAGAAGGAATTAATTTTGTACCCTTTTTATCCAAAGAACAATTAAATGATATTAAAAATTTAAAAATTAAATCTGATTTAGTTGAATCTATTAGTAAAGTTTTATGTACTTTATTAAATGAAAAACCAGAAAGAAAAATGAGTGCAAAAGGTGAAATTAAAAATCAATATTTACCTACTTTAAAAACTTTAGCTATTAATGGCTCTTTACTTAGAAGAATGAGAAATTTAAATAAATTAGATTTAACTAAAAAGCAAATTAACGTTTTATCTGAAGAAATGATTAAATATTATTCAGTAGAAAAATTAAATCAAATTAAAAGAATTAATAGAGGAATTCATCAATTATTAATTTGGGAACTTTATATTTTTGAATATTTAAAAGAATACAATCCTTTCAATTTTATCCCAATAAATTCAATTCAAAATGATAATAAATTAGAACAAGAAGAAATTGAAATGTTAACTTTTTATAATGATATGTTAAATTTCTTAAAATATAATTTAAAAGCTAAATACCATTTCAATACATTAACTTTCGGTTCAATGGGTAAATGTCCTAATTATAATTTTATAATATTAAACGATGAATTAAATAAATATTTAACAAAATCAAATATAAACACAGATTTAATTTTTGATACAATGCATCCAGATCATGCAAAAATATCAACAGTATATTTTGAAAGTCGAGATTTAATTCCTTTAAATGCTAAACCTGCACTTTTTGAAAGAATAATGGTTGAAATAATTGCAACTTCAAATAATAATAATAATCAAATTAATACAAGTTCATCAAGTAAAAATAATTTAGGAACAATTAGGGAAGAAAGTCCAAATGCAAATAATAATGTTTATTCAAATTATAATAATAATAATAATAAGAATAATAATAATAATACTGAGAAATTAAGAAGTGTTCCTCCTACTTCAATAAGAAATAATGTATTTATTGATAATAAAACAAATCAAAATATTAACACTAATAATAATCTTAATACTAATTATACCACTAATAATAATAATATAGTATCAAATTATTTAAATGATTTACCAAATAATATTATTATTAAAGATATATTATTTTATTTAGATATTAATTCCCTTCCTAACTTTTCTTTAGTAAATAAAAAATGTAATCAATGTATTAAAACTCATATTTTCATAAGATTATTTTTCCTAAATAAAGAAAAGAAATTAATAGAAGATGAAAGAGCAGATTTAATAAATAATATAGATGCCAAAAGAGAAAGTTTCTTTAATGAATATGAAATGACACCACCAAATAAAGAACATGCATTTAATTTAATGAGTCAAATAACAAATGATGACATTTTAGAAATTAAATCATTATATAGAAAATATAATAAAACAAATGAAAAAATTATATCTCCTTTAGTAGTATTATTAGAAGGAAAACCAAGAATAGAAATAAAGCCAAATGGAACAAAAGAAATTTCATATTTTAAACCAGCTCAAAAATTAATATTGGATAAAAATTTCATTAAAAAAATGCAAAATTTAGAACTTGAAATAATACCAAATAATAGATTTAGACAAGTAGAAAAATTAATGCAAGAACAAGAATTTTCAAATGAGAAAATGAAATACTTTTCTCCTTGTTTAAATCATTTAATTTTTTGGGAAATGGGTGTTGTTGAATTTCATAGAGTTGTTAGAAATTATTCCTTAAGTTATTATGATTATAATATTTTAAATGAAGATGAAATTGTTTTTTGTCAACAAATGGATAATATTATCTTAATATATTATAAATTATTGAGATATGCTAATAAATATTGTAAAAAATATGAAAATGAAGCTACTGAATTAATGAAAACAATGAATATTGAACAACCTGAAAATGAAATCTCAAGTGAAAATGAAGAAGATGAAAGTTAAAATTTTTTTTGATTGATCTTTCTTTCTTTTTTATTTTAATTTATTTTTTTTTTATTCTATTTTTATTTAACAAACTATATAAAACCAAAAAAAAAAATATTTTAATGAAAAAAATACATTATCAATTTTTATTATTTCTTTTTATAATATAAAACATAAAATTATATAATTTTATATTATCTTACAAATCATGAATAATAAAAATATATATTAATGATTTTTATTACTTTTTTTCCTTTGTTCATAATCCTCATCATCAGTAGGTAATTCATATCTACAAACAGGGCAAGAATTTCTTTCATTCAACCAAGGTAATAAACAATTAATATGAAAATAATGTTTACAAGGCATTAACATTAATTCCTGTTTAATTTCAAACTCTTCTTTACATACAGCACAAGAATTTTCAACACCAAAACTTATTAATTTTTGATTAGTAACAATAAATTTCTCTAATTTTTTAATAGATTCTTTACTTGCAGGAGGATTACCATATTTATTTGGATCATTCATCATTATTTGATTAATTATATTTTCCATATTTTCTTCATAATTTCTAATTGTCAAATAATGAAGAATTAAATCAAGTAATCCATGACTTGTTCTTGGTCTATTCATTCCATATATCATTCTCAATAAAGATGAATGATTATTATTATTTTGTCTATTATTATTGGTTATATTTCTTTCTGAAGGATCATATGGTTGAAATAAACTTGGATTGTTTATTAAGTCATCTTCTATTTCTTCACAAAATGTTTTCCCACAAAATTTACATTGAATGTCTAAGTTTTCTATACAGAGAGAAATAAATTCTTTTTTACATGTATGACACCAATATTTTTTTGATGTTAATGGAGTGTAATCTAATTTAAATTCTGTTTTATTCATTTTTTTTTATTTTTTTTAAGTTTAATTTTATTTTTTTCTTTTTTTTACATTTAAAATTAAAATAGAATTTATCCGATTAATTTTCTTTGGAAATTAATATTCAACAATTGTTATTTTACACTTCACTTTTATCATTTTAAAAAACTTTGATTTATACAAGAATCATAATCTCTTTTTTTATAGTTAAAAGCTTTGAAATTCTTTATTAATAAATTAAAATTTTATATACTCTAATTAGTAACAGTTTTATAATTAAATTATAAGTTGTCATCTCTTGCCTATCTAATATATGTTATTTTTAAATTTTTAATTTTAATTAATCTATATCTTCCATTTTTTTATATAATTCTTTTAAAAAACTATATGTATTTATAATTTTTTTCATTGAATAATACAAAGAGAAAATATGTTTCCTGTTAAAATGTATTAAATAACATTTTAAATCATTACATCTATATTTGGAGTAAAATTAACTTTCAAAATATAAATATTCGTTTTTGAACTGGGAAATGAAAGGATATATGATTTTGAAAAAGATAAATTAACTTTGATTTATATTAATGTATAATAGAATATTAAATTAATTTTATTATTTTTGTCCAATATTATTGTCACAAAATTTATTTAAAAAAGAATATAATTTTTTTTTCTTTAAATCATTTAAAAAAAATAATTTTTTTCTATAAAAAAATTCTATAGTAAATTTAAGAAAGGAAATATTTGAAAAAATCAATTCCAAATATTATATTATTTCTGGTTTTTTCTAATGCGATTATTTTTTTAGAATAATGTTTTGTTTTTTTAATGTTTTATATAATGTATTTGAATTATTAAAAAATATTTATTATTGATAGAAAACTATTAATTATATTGACGTATAATTAAATAATAAAAGTTAGAAATTTCCGGTTGAATAATGGAAGATATTAAAATTAATATAGATGAAAATCTAATAAAAAGTGAAGAATTGTATAGAAAATATACATATTTATCAGATGATAATTATCTAAATTTTTTAAATGAAAACATAAAGCATTTATTAGTAATTTTTTGTAATCCAATTTCAGGAAATCAAGAAGGAAAAATCTTTTTAGACATTGCTGAAAATTTCAAAATGAAAAATGGATATAAAATAATAGACTTTTCTAAAATAGATTCCAAAGAAAAGGAAAAATATTCTCCAATAATAGCAGTTTTTCTAAAATTAATAGATAAAACTGAGCATGAAAGTGGAATAACTTTAATTAAAAATATACAAAAATCAAACAATATAGATATAATAAAAGTAATAATTGCAGGAGGAGATGGATCAGTTTTATCAATGATACAAGAATTAGAAAAAGAAGGAGTAAATATAAATAAATGTATATTTGGTCATATTCCTTTAGGAACTGGAAATGATTTATCTAATGCTTTAGGATTTAATAATTATGTTGATATTTCAAATAATATTAGTTCTTTATATAAAATATTAAATAAATATTATAATGCTAATTACGGAGGAGTTGATATTTGGAATATGGAATTAAAATTGGATAATAAAGAAGGAGAAATATTAGAAAATACAAAAAATGGTAAAATTCAAAAAAAAGATGATAAAGGTAATAAAATGATATTTTATAAAAGAACTTTCATAAATTATTTATCTTTAGGTTATGATGCTAGAGTAGGATTTAATTTTGATAAACAAAGAACAAAAAGTAGACTTTGTAATAAATGTGTATATTTTTGGGAAGGATTTAAGAAAAATTTTTGTAGAAAAACAATTCCAATTCCAGGATTTTTAGAATCATTTAATATATATGAAAGTTCAACAAATGTAAATGAAAAAACATTTTTAACAAATAATCAATCAATGGAATTTGAAGGTGAAAAATTGAAAATAAAATATTGTTTCAAATCAAAAAATTCATTGACTGAATTAGATAAAGGAAAAAAAACAATAATAATAAAAGGAGAACCATGTTCAATAGTATGTCAAAATATAAATTTTTATATGGCAGGAGTGAAAGACATTTGGAAAGGAGGAAAAGAAAATATGTCAGTTGAAGTAATAAATGTAAATAAAGAAGAGAAAAAAAAATATGATCAAAAATTTAAAGAAATGGCAAATCAAGAACAAAAATTAGATGATCATAAAATAGAAATTTTTTCTTTTGATAATGGATTACAAACTGGGTTTGAAAAAGTTATTGGAGGATTAGCTAAAAAAATATATCATGGTGGTGGTCCTATTTTAATGAAGTTTAAAGATACTCCTGGTTTAAATGAAAATGATAAAAAAGATAGAATTTATTTAAATATTGATGGAGAGTATTTTCATATTATTAAACCTATTTCTTTGAAAATTGATTTAGATAGAAGTTTGTGTAATGGGTGTATTCCTTTTTTAATTAATAGGGATAAAGTATAATGTTTAATTTAATTATTTTATTATTCATTTTTGTGTGAGTTTAATCCAGTTTTTTAACTTTTTTAAATTTTTTTGGATTGTAATTTTTTTTATATTTAGTTTTAAATATTTGAATATTTTTATTTGATGAAAACTCATTTTTCAATTGAAATTCAAATTGTAATTTATTCATTTTAATTTATGATTGTTTTTTAAATTATAATTAAAGAATTATATCTTGAAGAAAATAATTAAAAACCAAAGAATTGCTTTAAAAATTTATAGAATTTATATTATTTAAAAATGAAATTAGATTAATTGATAAAATGAAATTTGAGAAAAACTCTAAATATATTAATAAAACATTCATAATTTATATATTATATTTTTTGATAAAGAATAAGATATTTCTCCTTTTAATTAGAAGAAGTTTCTTCTAAATACGAACAAATATTTTTTTAATCAAAATATATTAAAACACATCAATTAACTAAATATCATTAAGAAAAATAGATTAAATTTGAAAATAAAAAAAAGATAAAAAAAAATATAGATTCTTCCGATTCATACAATACAGTTAAATAAATAATGATAAAGAAAATATTTTAAAGATTCATTTGATATAGATAAAAGAACAAAATATTTAGATGGAATTGAAAATATAAAATCAAAAATAAAATCAAAATTAAAAATTTTAATTTCAATAAAAAATTTTTTAGGCAAAAATTTCAAAAAATACAAATTAAATGAAAAAATTACAATATTTACACTATTCTTTATTATTGGATTAGAACAATTATTTATATCTTATATTCCTCTTAGAATTATTTCCCTTTTTAAATTGTGATAGTATGTTTCAATTAGTAGAATATTAATATTAATTAGTTTATATTTATTCTGGTAGTAAAGAATATTTTATAACATTTTTTTTCAGAATTAGATTTGCTACTATTATATTCCTTTTTTATTTAATAATTACTTGTTTTGTTTTGAGAAATGTTTTTATAAAGTTTATCCTTTATTTAAATAATATAAAGTTGATCATAAAAAAGAAAAAAAAAATTAATGAAATATTAATTTATTTTTTTTTAAGTTTTATATTTATTGTTTTTATACAAAACTATTTTAATTTTTTTATTATTATTAAACTCATTCTTTTTTTTTATTTATTTATCAAATCAACAAGATTATAGATTTGATTAAATTAATAAAATAAAATATATTAAAATCTTAAATGAAGAACGATTCAAAAAAACAAATAAATAATATTCCCTTAAAAAAGATTAATAAATTAAAAATATATAAGCCAAATGAAAACCAATATAACAAAGAAAATAAAATAAATCATTTAATAGATAATATATCTAAAAAATCAGAATCAGAAAATGAAGTTTCATGTGATTCAATTGAAGAATCAGAAGAAATAAATTATCCAAAATCAGATTTCAAGGATTATTTCCAAGATTTAAGAGATAAAACATTTGATGGAAATTTAATAAATAAAAACTCTCAAAATGAATTAAATCAAAATGAAATGAATTATTGGAATCAATCTTTTTTTGCAAATTCAATAAGTACAAATGGAGATTCTCGTTTGTTAAATACAACTTCATTTTCTTCTAACAATGAATCAATAAATAATTTTAATTATCCTTTTTCTTATAAAATACAACAAAAACAAATTTTAGAACAACAAAAATTGTTAAATGAGCAAAGAAAAATAATAGAAAAACAACAAAAATTAATTGAAAAGCAATTTAAACAAAATGAAAAATCAGAAAATAACGAAACATTAAATTTAATTATAAATAATTATAAAATATTAAATCAACAAGATACTAGAACAACTATTATGATTAAAAATATTCCAAATAAATTTACAAGAGAAATGTTAATAAGTATTATAGATTATAGATTTAAAGGATGTTATGATTTATTAATATTCCCTCAAGATGCAAATAAATGTAAAAATTTTGGATATGGGTTTATTAATTTTATTCATCCTTTTTATATTCCTTATTTTTATTTTTTATTTGATCACAATACTTGGTCAGGGACTAATTCACAAAAAATTTGTGAATTAAGTTATTCTAAAATTCAAGGTAAAAATCAATTATTAAAACATTATCCTAATAAAATTATTTATGTGAATATTGAAGGAGAAAAATTTAAAAATAATGTAAATCCAAAATTATTTATTTTACCCAATATTTATAAATATATGTTTATATCTTTATATCCTAATTATATATTGGTTAATCAAAACGAAGTTTTTTTTACATTTTTAATGATTTAATTCCTAAATATTGTTCTTAGATAGTCAAATTTTTAAAGAACAATTTAAGGAATTTTTTATGATATCAAATTATAATTATATAAATAAAAATATTCAAAAAAACAAACAAAATTAATACTAATAGTTATAATTATTGTGTTATTGAATAAAAACCTTTATTAAAATAATTAAATTCTTTTTTATTTATTAATTATAAATTTTAATAGAAAAACAATAAAATCTATTTTTCTTCAACTTTTTATGTCCATACTTCCTTTATTTTCAATATAATAATTTAAGGAATGATTACAATAAATATTTAAATCATCTTATATTTTTTAAATTTTTAAGAAATAATATGTTTTAAACAATCATCATTCACAATTCTGAAATCCTTTAATCATCTTTGCTAAACCATTAGAATTCATAGAAGACTTTGATTTTAATATTAATTGATGATTTTTTCCAATAGAATAATCATACTATATATGAAAATTACACAATTTATAAATATTACATTTAATTAAAGGCTTATTGTTATTATCTAAGTTTTTGAGTTTTGAAATAATTTTTTTATTGAAAGTTAACAAGAATTATATCTAAAAACTAATTATAAATTCATAAGAAAAATATAAGAGGAGTAAATCCAAGAAAGACGATAATATTTATGATAATTTGAACACAGAAATTTTATTTTCTATTAGTTTAAATTTTTTTATTCTTTATTTTATCTTTTAAAAGCTTGAATTATAGGAAATAATCTTTATTTTGTATAATCTCATATTTTGAATCAAATAATGCTACTAAATTTTATTTAAACATGAAAAACATTATAAAGTATAATTTCTTTTTTTATTTTCCTTCCTTTATGAAAATAATATTTATATTCTAATACCATATTTTTCACAAACTTTTTTCATTTATTTTTTTTATTTCTGAATAATATTTTATAACAACATATGTCTCTTTATATAATTCATTGATAAAAATTGATAATATCAACATATGAGAAATGTTTTAAAACAATTTTTTCTATTATTTCTTTTTTTTTAATTATTAACTTTATATCACTATCTCCTAAAAAACCTATTAATATTATATACTATTCTATATATCATATTAATTGAATATATTTTTTAAAACTAATTAATTTAAAAAATAAATTTTTATGTAAAAAATAAGGATTAATGATTAAAATTAATTAAATACATTAACAACCACAGTTTTATTATATATATATATTATATATTTTTCATTTAATCATCTTCATTATCTTCTGATTCATTATTTCCTGATTCATCATCTCCTTCTACATCTTCATCAACATTCATATAATTAGTATTTATATTATTATTTCTATTTATCGAAGAATTTGGTTCTTTAATATTATTTTTATTAAAATTATGTTGAGTATTATTATCTTTATTATTTATATTCTCATTTTTTTTATTATTATTATCATCATTATTTTCATTTTTATTATCTTCATTATTATCATTATTATCATTATTTTCATTATTTTCATTATTTTCATTTTTATTATTTTCATTATTTTCATTTTTATTATCTTCATTATTTTCATTTTCATTATCTTCATTATCTTCATTATTTTCATTTTTATTATTTTCGTTATTAATATTATTATCATTATTATCATTATTATCAATATTCTCATTATTATCATTATTATCATTATTTTCATTTTTATTATCTTCATTATTTTCATTATTATCATCATTCTGTTCTCTACTTTCATTTATTCCTTCTAACTCACTTTCATCCATATCAACTTCTTCATTTTTGAATTTTTTTTTATCTCTAAACATATTATCTCCATCTTCAAGTTTATTAGTTTCATATAAATTAGTTTTTTGAAAATTAGATAACATTTCACTTCCAACTTTTTTTTCTTTTTTATTTTTATTTTCAATATCTTCATATCTTTTTTTCATTTTTCTTCTATAATTAATTTCTTCTTCGTCATTATTAGAATCAATAGATAAACTTTCTAATTCACTTGATTGACTTCCTCTATTTCTTCTTCTTGATATTTCACTTTCTGACATTTGCTCACTTTGAGGATTTGAATCATCAATATTCTCATTTTCAGAATCTTTAACTTTTAAATTAAGTTTTGTTTTTTCTTCTTCTTCTTCTTCTTCTTCTTCTTTTTCTTCTTCTTCTTCTTCTTCTTTTTCTTCTTCTTCTTCTTCTTTTTTTTCTTCTTCTTCTTTTTTATCTTCTTCTTTTTCTTCTTCTTCTTTTTTTTCTTCTTCTTTTTCTATATTATTATCTTTATTTTCTAATATGTTATTTTCTTCTTCTTTAATTTCTTCTTTATTTAAATTATTATTATATTCTTCTTCTATTTCTTTTTTTTCCTCTTCTTTATTTTCTTCTTCATCACTCCATCTGAATAAACTTTCTTTTTTTAAATTTTCTCTTTTCTTTATTTCTTCTTCATCATCTGTCTTTATTACTTCTTCTAATTCATTTCCTTTTTCTAAATTTTCTTTATTGTTTTCTTCTAATTTAGTTTCTTCTTCTTTTTTTTCATCTTCTTTTTCTTCTATTTCTTTTTTATCTTCTTCTTTTTCTTCTTCTTCTTTTATTTCTTCTTTTTCTTCTAATTCTTTTTTATCTTCTTCTTTTTCTTCTAATTTATTTTCTTCTTCTTCTTTTTTTTCTTCTTCTTTTATTTCTTCTTCTTTTTCTTCTTTTTCTTCTTCTTCTTTTTTTTCTTCTTTTTCTTCTAATTCTTTTTTATCTTCTTCTTTTTCTTCTTCTTTTATTTCTTCTTCTTTTTCTTTTTCTTTTTCTTTTTCTTCTTCTTCTTTTTTTTCTTCTTCTTCTTTTATTCCTTCTTCTTCCTTTTTTTCTTCTTCTTTTTCTTCATTTTGTGTAATAATTTCTTTAGGAATAATTTCTTCATCAATTTTTTTCTCTTCTTCTTTCTCTAATATTTTTATTTCTTCAGTTTGAATTCCAATTTCTTGCTTTTCTATTATATTTACTTTTTCTTCTTCTTCCTTTTTTTCTTCTTCTGTTTTCCTTTCCTCTTTTTTTTCTTCTTCTTCTTTTTTTTCTTCTTCTTGTGTAATAACATTTAAATCTTTATTTTCTTCTTTTTTTTTTGATTCTTCAATCCCAGTGAAAAATGTATTATTAATATTAATATTATTTTCAATTTTATTATTTAATTCATTATATTTTTTTACTAATTCTTGATAATTTTTATTTAAATCTTTATATTTTAACGACAATTTATTATTTTTTTTATTCAATTTATTTATTGTTTCAAGCAAAATTTCTTTTTCATCTCTTTCTTTTTCAAATTTCTTTTCTAACTGAACAACTTTTTTTTGTAATTTTTGATTATCATTAAAAAATCTTTTTCTTTTATTTTCACTTTTTTCTAAATTAGAAATAAAATCATTTAATTGAATATTAAGAGAAATCCTATCATTGTTTAAGTTTTTTATTTTATGATTCAATAATTTAATTTTTTCATTCTTAGTATATTTATCTTTCTTTAAAGAATTCATAGTTTGACTCATTTTTTTAATTCCATTTTCAATATCCTTAAAATTATTATTATTACTAATATAACCATCTCTTTCAATTTTAGAAGAAGAATTTCTGGTTGGAGATGATATTTTCCTTATTGTTATTGTTTTAGAATTATTTGAAAAATTAATATTTCCATTTTTTTCTTTTTTTTGTGGAAGTTGTTCTTTTAATTTTTTAATTTCTTTTTCTCTATTTAATTGGTAATTTCTATATTCTTCATTTATTCTTTCTAAATTATATAATAATTCTCTTCTATTTTCTTCGAGTAATTCATTTTGTTTTATCATTTCATTATTTTGATTTATTATTTCTTCTTTTTCTCTTTGTACTTTTTTTAAATCATATATATTTTCAATATATGTTTTTTTTAAATTTGATAAATTTGAATTTTTTTGTTCTAATCTTAATTTCTCTATTTCTTTTTCTTTTTTAACTAATAAATTATTTTGTTTTTCTATTTTTTGCTTAAGGGAAAAATGTTTTAATATTTCGTTTATTTTTTTTTTATGTTTTCCTTTTATTTTTTTTTTTTCTTCTTTTTTCTTAAAAAGTTCATTTTCTTCATTTTTTAAAATTTCTTCATTTTCATTATTATTATAATTATCTCTTGAACTAAGTTCTCGAAAATTAAATGTCATGTTTCTTGTTGTATTTTCATTAGAGTTATAATTATTTAAAGAATAGCTTTTACCTTTTTTATTTTTTTTCTTTTCATTATTTATTTCTGTTTCTTCTTCTTTTACTATATCTTCTAATATTTTCATTGTTTTATAATATTCTGCGTCTTTTTTAATTTTTGAAACTTTCAAATCTGATATTTCTTTATCTTTGGCAATTATTTGTTCTTTTAATTTTATTATTGTATCTTTATTTGTTTCATTATCAATTGAAAATTGAGTATTTTTTACGTTTGATTTAATATATGGGCCATTATAATCTTTATTTAAAAAATTATTTTTCAAATATAAATTCCTTTTAGAATCTCTCATTAAATTATTGTTAATTGATGAAATTTATTTTTCAAAATTATAAAATATTTTTTAATAATTTAAATAAATAAAAATATTATTAATTAATATAATATTCTCTAATTAAATAAAATATGATAATATAAAAAAAGGAAAACAGTATCCTTCAATTTTAAACGACAAAAAATTTTTCATTCATTAGATAATCAATTAGAGGAGAAATATTTATTTCTTTTAAAATAAGATTTTTTAAAGGGAAAATTCTATCATAAAAAAACAAATAAAAAGAAGGTTATAAACAAATAATAACAATTTGAGTCCTTTTATAAGTATTTTAAAGGAATTATTGGTAGAGAATTAATTACATAATTTTATAAAATTAAAAATTAATTCTTCTTTGCATTTTTAAAAAAATAAAAAAATAATTAAATAATAAAATAAATATTATAAAATATGAAAAAAAATAATTTAAGGTAAAAATTAAGAAAAATAATAATTTTCCCTCCAAAAAATATAAAATTTTAAAAAATTAAATGACTTTAAATTTAAAATGTTAAACCAACAAACACCAAAAATAAGGCAAACAATTTTTCATTTTGACAAAAATCGAAGATATTTATTTGATGTAAATCAAAATATAACAATTCACACATTAAAAAAAATGATAATAGCAGCAGCAAACTTAGGAAAAATAAATGTTAAAATATTTCACGAAGGAATAGAATATACAGATAAAGATACAATGAGTTTAGATGAATTATTTCCAAATTTACAAGTAATAGATTTTACAGTTCAAATATCTTATGATAACATTGAAGATTTAGATTTTCTTATTAAATTAAAATTAAAAAATTTTTGTAATTTACATAACGGTAAATTTCCTTATTTTTATTGTTTTACTTGTGGAAAATCAATTTGTAGTTTATGTTTAGGTGAAGGTTCACATAATGGTCATAATATTAAAGAAAAATATGATTATTTACAAAATTCAAAAAATTTAATTGAAATGTTATTTTTTGATTTGAAAGATATTTTAGATAAAGCTAAAAATGTTAATGAAAATTCTGTAAATGAATTAAGAAATAAAGTTAATCTTGATTTTTTTCCTAAATTAATAGAAATGGTTAAATTAATTCAGAATAAAATGATTAATATTATTAATTTTTATTTACAAAAAGAAAAAAGGAATTTTAATACTATACAAAATAATGTTGTATTACTTAAAAATAATTGTGCTGAAGGTTTAGATAAATTAAAATCAGAAATTGAAATTGAAGATATGATGATTGATGAAAATATCTTTTTAACTTTTGATAAAAAATTTAAAGATATAGCTTCTGAAAAAAATAAATTTGAAGAAGATGTTCAAAAATTTAAAGAATATTCAGAAACTCTTTATTTAATTAATAATATCATACAAAAATCTTATAATGAAATATATAATTTTTTAAATAAATATTTAAATGGTCCTGAATTAAATGAAATAAATGAAACTATTAAAAATCAAAATATAAGTGTTGTTGATAAAAAAGCAATTTTTGATAAATTATTAAGTGATATTAAAAAAAATAAAGATAATTCAATGAATTATTATCCTTCAAATAATAAATTTGATATAAATGAAAATGATAATTTAAGAAAGAATGATTTTTCAACTAATCAAAATATTTCTTTTGAAAATATTGAAAACAAAAATGATAATAATCAAAATAATAATTTTCCAACGAACAATCAACCTAAAATTATGTTTACAACTAAAAATATAGAAAAACAAAATAACAATAAAGAAATAAATGAAAAAAATAATCAAAATGTAAATAATAATAATAATTTATTTTTAACTTTTGCAGCTCCATCAACAACAAAGAAAGACTCAAATCCTTATCCAATTAATAATAATTTATATTCAGAAAATTTACAAAATCAAAATACAGAAATTAAACCTAATTTAAAGTTAGATTTTAACAATAATTCAAATATAAAGAATAATCAAAATAATTATGGAAATTTAACTACAACAACAAAAAAATCATATTTAGAAGAAGAAGACATTGGAACAAATGAAAAAAAAAGATTAGAAAATCAAGCAAATATTCAATATCAATTAGATAAAACATTAATGAAAATAGGAAATGTTATTCAAAAATCAAATCATATTTTAATATATAATTCAATTAAAAATATAATAAGAAGAAAAACTTTAGATTTTTCCGAATTATTATTTGGAATAAATAACTTTTTAAATGAATGTGCATGGGTAAACTTTAAAAATAAATTATATATCATGGGAGGAGAAAATGAAGATGGTACAACATCAAATTTATTTTTAATTTATGATACAATTAAAAGTACTTTAATAAGAGGACCAAACACAAAAAACGAACATTCATCTCATACTCTAATTGCAAATGATGATTATATTTATTCAATTGGAGGTAAAAGCTTAAATTGTGAAAGATATTCTTTTGAAAAAAACGAATGGAGTGTTTTACCTTCTTTAAATAAAATTCAACAATATCCAATTTTATATTTTTATCAACATTATATTTATGCTTTTTTCGGATTAAATCAATTTAATGAACCTATTGATATTATACAAAGATTAAATTTAAATAATGTAAATGCAAAATGGGAAGAATTCCAATATATAAGAAATAATATTAATTGTAAATTTTATAATGCAGGAATTATTGAAATTAATCCTGACGAAATTTACTTTATGGGAGGAAAAGATGAAAATGGAGTAAGAAATAATGTTATTCATTTTAATTTTAAAAATAAAACTTTTTCAACAACTCCTTTTGTTTTAGAAGAAAAAGTTTGTTTTAAAGAATCTTTCTTGTTAAAAATTAAAAAAGATGTATATGGTAATTTTTC
Organism: Isotricha intestinalis; assembly: GCA_023807065.1. NCBI lineage: Eukaryota > Ciliophora > Litostomatea > Vestibuliferida > Isotrichidae > Isotricha > Isotricha intestinalis. Next base: position 25,334 of record JAJJLU010003793.1, read on the forward strand.
AATGGAAAAAAATAATCCTTTTCTTCAAATAAATTTTGATTCTTTATAGTTATTATTAATACAATAATATTTTACTAATGCTTCTATTAAATAGACTTACTTTAATTTATTAATTTTAATTTTTTCAATAAATAATTTGGTTAAAAGTTATTTTCAATAAATTAGATATATTTCTTTTAATGAAGGTTGATATAAATATTTGAATAGATATTTTTCTTTTATTTTTCTTAATTTTAATATATCATTTTTTATTCTTTTAATATTAAATTATAAATTTCTTTAATAATTTGTTCATTCATTTCAAAAATTTTGTTATAAAAATTTTATCTTTTGTCCTTTACTAATATATTAATGAGAATAAATAATATTAAATATTTATATCTATATAATATATATTGAATTCCTGTTTTTTTATTATGAAATAACATATTTTGCTCCTAATTCTTTTATTTCTTCTGATATTAAGTATTTTAATTATTAATTGATTATTTCAATTATTTTTTATTTGGTATTTTTAGGTTTAATCTTATTTATATATATATTTTATAAAAATACTTTCTTTTAATATAATAAAAATTAAAATTATAAATACACTTTTACTTTCTTGTACATTTAATGCATTTATATAATTATATATTTTAATTTCCCTTATTATATGTGTAATTTTCATCAACTAACAAAAGAAATTTTTCAGGATCAAAAGCATTTGGATCTTTTGTTTTGTTAATCGATTGATTTTCATTTGTTGTATTTTTAATAAGAGCATTTTTTTTGTTTTTACTTTTTGATTTTTTTTCATTCACTCTTATAATATTATTTAAATCATTAAAACTATTTTCAATTAAATTACTTTTAACTCCATCTAATTCTATTTCTATTTCTTTTTTTTCTTCTTTTTTTTCAGAGTTAATAGAAGGAATATGATTAATTTTATTTTCTGTGTTTTGATTTAATTTATTTATTACAAATGTCACTAAAGTTTTAAAATCTTCATAATTATAAATTTTATTATCTTTTAGTTCTCTCTTTATTAAATTAATATATTTCTGGGTTTTACTTTTTAAATTAGTTTCTAAATTAAAACACATTTCAATTTCCTCTTTATTTTTTTTCTTTAATTTTTCAAAACAATTACTAAATTCAATATTAATAAACTCTTCTTTTTCATTGATTAAAAAATTTTTAAAAGAATTAAAGTTAATTAAATTTTCCCCTTTAAAAGTATTTTTAATATCATCTTTTACTTTTTCTTTAAAAACAATATATCTAACAGAATAATTAACAATTCCAGCATATTCAATCACACAATCATAAATTTTATCAACTTCAATTTTACTTAAATCTCTATTTTCTTTTTTAACAAAAATATCATTAATAATAGTCTCTTCTTCTTCATTATTAAAATTAATCCTATAATAAAAAATAATAAATTTTTTTAAAACAGAAAGAAATAAATGATGATTATCTTCTAAATTTAATTTAATCACAGTTTTCAATTTTTTTTGAGAATCTACAAAATTTGTCATTTTATAAAAACCAGTATTTACCATTCCATTATTTTCTTTTTTATCAAATTGAGTTTTAATTAAAAAACAAAAATTAGTATTATCATCTTTATAATTTGGACTCACATCATATTTTTTTTCTTTTTCTTCTTCAATAACAGTTAAACAATTATTTTTAAACCATTTATGATTTAAGCAATTTTCAACACTATATCTTTTATCAACATCTCTAACAATCATATTTGAAAGGATATTTTGTCCAATTTCAGAAAAAGAAAGATTATTAAATTCATCTTCTAGATCATATTCAATAGGAGAAGTTAAAATATTATTTATTACTTCATCAAAAGAATTACCTTTAAAAGGAACATAACCAAAAATTAATCTAAACATTATAACACCAAGAGACCAAATATCACATTTTTCATTAAATTTTTTTTCAATAACTTCAGGTGATACATAATAAGGTAAATTCTGACTTTCTTTATTTTCAAGACTATTTACATTTCCAAAATCTATTAATTTTACAATAAATAATTCTTCATTATTTACAGTTACTTTATTACTTATTAAGATATTTTCTGGTTTTATATCAGTATGAATAAAATTATTTTGGTTTAAATATTTTATTGCTTTTAATAATTGAAATATTATATATTTTGTTTGATTTTCTGAAAATTTTTTCTTTATTCCAAATTGATCTTTTAAATTTCCATAATCTGAAAATTCACTTATTATATAAAAACATTTTTCATCTGAATAACATTGTTCTATTTCTATTACATTTTTATGTTTTAATCCTTTTAAAATTTCTATTTCTTCTAACATTTTATTTTGTTCATCATTTTCTTCAATTGTTGATTTTGATACTACTTTCATTGTTTTAAATATTGAAGGATTTTGTTTATCTTGAATTTTATAATTTGTAGAAAATGGATTTTTAGAAATTGTTTCTAAAATATAATATAAATCATCTATTTCATAAGCATTTTTTATCATTTTATTTTTTGAAAAAATATCATCTTCACTTTTATAATTAATATTTTTATTATTATTATTTGAATGATTATTATTTGTTTTTACAATAGAATCTGTTTCTTTTTTATTATCAGATTTAATTTCATGTAAATCCTCATTAATATAAGATTTTTTTTGTGCTACATTAATTGTTTTATTTGTTTTAACACAACCCATTTTATTATATTATTTAAACTTTACTTTTAATAAATTAGTATATAATTAATTTATTTTTTAATTTTCTTTTTTTTAATTTTTATTGAATTTTGTTCATGGAAAAAAATAATTTTAAATTTTAAAAGATTCAAACGGAATAATAAATATGCATTTTACTCTTCAAACTGAAAATGATAAAAAATTAAATGATTATCAATTTGATTTATTATTGTTTTAAATTAACTTTAAGACAAAGTGATTATACTTTTTTAATATCTTGTTTAGATTTAAATATATACTGATAATTAAAATGATGATTATGATTATGAAAAATTCTATTTAAACTCTGAAAATCCATTTAAAAAAAATGAAAGGTTAGATTTAGAAATAAAAGAATTAATGGAAAATATTTATCAAGTGTAATTTTCATCCAAGAAATTTCAATAAATTTATGTTTAAAAAATGATGAAATGTTTTCAACATTAAATATTCAAGATAACTTATTTTCTCAAAAATTAGACACAAGTAAAATAACAGATTGTGTTTTTGGTAATATAGAAATATATGATTTAAAAAAAGAAAATGGTATTTTTCTTAAAGATTTAATTGTTTCTGATTATTCTCAAAAAAAAGAAGAATATTCTTATGAAAATGAAGAAAGTGATTTATTAGTTGATTTTTTTGATATTAAACATGAAAAAGAATTATTAAAAAATAAAAATATTAAGTTTTTTAAGAATTGTTTCAAAAGAAATTCCAAATCAAAATATTACTTTAAGTTCATTTAGTGAATTATAAAAAATAAATGCTTTAAATTTGAATTATTAAATGAAAATTTAATTAAAGAAATGACAAAAAAAAAATGAAAGTTAATATTGATAGAGATAAATTGTATGATGTAGAAATAGATAAATTAAAATATTTAATGGAAACATTTTTTTTAGAAGGTTTTCCTTTTTATGATTCTTCTTCTAAAGATTTATATAATTTATTTGATTCAGATGAAAAAAATAGTCCTTCAATGGATATTAAAACAATAATTAAACATCCTTTAATTTGTTTATTAAGTGATGATAGTACTAATTTAAAACAAGAAATGTATTGATTCTAAAGTTATTTTTATTAAAACAATTTATCTTAAAATTAGAAAGTACTCTTTTAATATATATATTTAAATTTACAAATAACATTAGATCTTCAAACATCAATAACAAAAGTACATCCAATATTTTTATCATTTATATATTCAAAGAATAATAAAATCAAATTATGTAGAATCATCATGGCAAAAAAATATAAATCATTCAGAAGAATCTCCAATATATATTCATAAATTAGAAATTCATTTTATTCTTTTAAACCAAGAAAAAGACAATTTTTACGAAATTAAACAACAATCCCATAATTAAAAAATTATAAAAATTATAATATAGATACATCAATATCATTAGAAGAAAACCAATATATATGGAACATTAAATAATATAATATCAATAATAATAAAATAAGAGTAGGAATAAATATAGAATTATTAGGTCAATCAGTAAATTTTATAAGTTCTGTAGGAACAAGATTAAAAGATTTTGTGAAAAAATAAAATAAAGGATTTTTACAAGGAGAAACATTAAAAGGAATATTTGAATCATTAATAAAAAACACAACAGATGGAAAATTTAATTCAGTATTTCAATTATCAAATGGAGTATCATCAGCAATATTAAATATAACTAATGATAAAGAATATATTAATCAAAGGTAAATATGACTGAAAAACCAAATGATTTTATGGAAGGTTTTGGTTATGGAATAACTTTAATGGCAAGTAGAATTTTTTATGGAGTTATTGATATTGTTAGAAAACCTATTAAAGGGATTAAACAAGAAAAAAATTTAAGTGGTTTTGGAAAAGGAATTGGAGGAATTGTTACTGAACCTATTGCTGGAGTTATTAGTAAAACTAATGAAGGATTTAAAAATACTATAAGATGTTTATTTTCAAAGAGTTAGATTGTCTATGCCACTTTATGGGAAATATAAATTTTATAAAGAACATAAGAGAACCAGAGTTTTATTTATTAAACAGTTTTTTAAAGAAAGTTTTAAAATTTGGGATTTTATTTCTTATTATAATACTGTTGATAAAAACATGCTTTTAGTTTTTAGCAATGATAAAGTGATGGAATGGAAAGTTTAGTTAATATTGATTTAAAAGATATTTCTAAATGTTAAAGAAGATAATTTTAAAGTTAAAATCTTTTTTAAAAGGGTTATTAAAGAAAGAAAAAGTTCTATAATTAAAATTTCTAAAACCAAACATTTAAATGATAATCAAGCTCATAAAATTTTTCTTATGTTTAAAGAAATTTTAGGGATTGATGATATTAAATGTATTTAAATTGTTACTACTATATTAAATTTTCAATTTTATAATATATTTATTAATCTTATATTAATTCTGTTTTATAATAAAAAAATTCTATTTTTTATAATTTAATGGAAAAAAAAAGGTGAAAAAATAAAAAAGTAGGAATATTTTTAATAAAAACAGTTATTTTTCAACTCTACTTTAGATTCAAATTCAAGTGTTTTTTCAAAAAGAAAATAATTAAATCTAAATATTGAATGAAACATAATGTTTAAAAATAAAATAATAATAGTATATAATAATTTTTTCTGTTAAATTAAAATATTCTTATATTTTTTTATCAAAATAATTTTTGTAGAAAAATAAATGAGTTATATTATAAAATATTTCTCTTTTTCACTAATTATTTCCATTTCACAAAAAATTCATATCTAAAATAAATAATGATTATAATACCCACTATAAAAAATAATAAATATATCATACCATCTTTAAATTATAAATAAAGAATACTTACTAAAAAATAATAAAAAAAACATACTTGCTAAAGATTAATATTATATTACCAACTATTATTATTATTTTATTTCTTACCCACTATAATATTATTATTATTATTATTTTATTTCTTACTAACTATAATATTA
>JAJJLU010003794.1:0-30908 GCA_023807065.1 Isotricha intestinalis
CTTTTCAAAAACTAAATATATTATTTTTAATATTTCTTTTGCTTCTTCTGGTAATTCTTCTGATTTTTTAGGTAAATTTATTGACATATCATTTTCAGTGTTATTGTATATTGATGACATATATATAATAAATTATTTGTAATATTAATTTTAGAAATTTAAAATTTTATATATATAATTTTTTTTTACTCTCTAAATATTGATTATCATAATAGATTCTTTTAATTTTTTTTCAATTCTTTACACTAAAAATATATAAACTAATTTAAGAATTATTGTATTTTTTTATATTAATATTATTCTAAAATTTTTTGATATAACTTTCTTAAATTGAAATTTAGAAAGGCTTAAAGTATTATTTTTAAAATTAGGTAGTAATATTTAATTCATTACTTTTAATAATTAAATTCATATAACCATTAATTTGTCGAATAATTTTTTTCTTCTTCTTTTTCAATATATTTAATGAATTTATAATTAGAGTCTAATTTAAATTTACAAGTTTTTTAAAAGAATCTTTAGATAAACCATTTTCACAAGTTCTTAATAATAAATTTTGATAATTTCTAAAGAAAAATTAGATTTTGTTTTATCTTTTAATTCTTTTACCATTATTTTTTTACTACTTTCTTTGTTGTAATTTTTAATATTTTCTTTTTGGGTTTATAATAAATGATGATTGATTTTAATTTTTAGAAGTAATTTCTCAAAGATATATATTCTTCTATTAAATCCAATATCTTTTTTCTACTAAAGGACCAAAAATCCTTTTCTTTGATTTTTTCTCTTTTTCTGAATTTAAATTAAATTTTTTGGTATTATTTCATTATTTAATGAATATCTCCTATTTAATATATTAGTAACTTTTTGCTGTTAAATTTTTTTTTATTTAAAATATTCATAGTATTTTGAAATATATTATTATTATTTTTAATAATTTTCCTATTTTAATATTTTTAACTTTTTTTTTTTCTTTTTATTTATGTAGGCTCTATTATTATTACTTGATCTTCAAATCCTTTTTTTTAAATTGGTTTTGTTCTTTGTTTCTTTTTCTCATTATTATTTCATAATTTTTAACTTTTTATTGTTTTAAAATTTTTAAATTAAATAATTATATTTTTAAGAGTTTTAATATTTTATTATTGTAAATACATAATATTTTTCCATTTTGATAAATGAAATTTGATATTAGGGTTTTTTCAAAGTATTTTTTAGATGATGTGATTTTATTTTTTTCTAAATTTCTTTGGAATAAATGTCCATTTAAAGTTATATATACTATATTATTTGAATTATAAGAAAAAACAAAAATAATATTTGATTCCTCTGTATTTTCAATAAATTTTTTTATTTCAAATTCAAAATTATCTAAATTTAAAAACATTATAGAACCATTATTACATCCAATCATAACTTTATTTTCATTTAATATATTAATATTGCTTTGACCAAAGTTTTCTCCTTTATCTATTTTTTTTAATAAATCCATATTTGATTCTTTCATTTTAAAAATTAAAACTTCTTTATCAAAAGAAACTAGTAATAAATTTTTTTGAAAAATTTCAAGAATATTAAAAGATGTTTTTTCTTTTTCTGAATCTTCATATTTATAATTAAATATTTCATTTTTTATATGATTTAAATTTCTCAAAATTAAATTTCCACTTTCACAATCAAAAGTAATAATATTTTCATCAAATAATTGAAAAATATAATTAGCTTTAATATTATCAAATTGATTAACAATAATAAATTTATTATTCTTATTCATTTTAGCAAGTTTAATTTTTCCTTCTTCACTACTAAAAATAATATTAAAATCACTTAATTCTTTTATATCTAAAATTTTGGAAGAATTTTTAAAGGCAAGAATCATTTTAAATTTATCTGAAAAAATTTGAATATTTTCTTCAAAAGCAATTAAATATTGTTCGTTTGATAAAAAAATTGCTTTTTCTATTTTTGGAAATTCAATTTTTGCTAATTCTTCTATTTTTGTGAAACTTTTTATTTTTTTTAAATCTTCTTTTTCAATTTCTTCTGGTTTTAAACTTAAAAAATAATTTTTTATTTCTTTATGATTATAATATAAATATTTTAATGTCTGAGTATTATTTAAAGATATTTTTGGTTTATATTTTTCATCAAAATCAAAATAATGTTTTATAATAAAATATAAAGTCGAATTAATATTACTAATTCTATCAAATTTTTTCTTTAAAATTCCTTTAGTATATTCATCTTTAGAATTTTCTTCATAAAATTTATTATTTGTTTCTTCAGATTCTTCATATTGTTTATTAATATTATCTTTAAATTCCTTAAGTATTTTATCATTAAATTCATTATTAACATAATCAACAATTAAATCAATAATATGATTTGAATGTTCAGTTTCACATAAAGGACAAATAGGAATATCACATGAATTACAATAAGCAATATAATCTATATGATGTTTTGTGCAAAGATTAAATCGAAATGATTCTGGATTATCTAATTCAATTGAAGCTGAAAAATTTGATATTAAATCACTTGGTGATATTGATAAATAATCTTTCAAACATCCACACTTATATTCTATTAAAGGTTGTAAATTTGAATTTATTTTCCTTAATGTTATTTCTTGATTACAATTTTGACAACAAAATAATTGAGGCATTAAAATCTTTATTTATTAAAATAAAATTATTTTTTTTTTTCATTTTTATTTTTTATCATTAAAAAGAATTATACATTTTTATTAATGTCTAATTTATTGCAAATACTTTCAAAAATTATAAATAATTATTCAAATCCTGATAAAAATATAAGAGATGAAAGTGAAAATACTCTTTCTGAATTAAGAAAACAAAATTTAGGAGAAACAATTTATGCTTTTCTTTTATTATATTCTGATAATTCATCTGATTATAATATGAAATTAACTTCTATGGTTTTATTAAGAAAAATAATTGAAATTGATAGTAAAATTTCTTGGACTAAAATTGATGATAATAAAAAAAAAGAAATTAAGAATTTAATTTTAAAATTATTTATAAATGAACAAGATTTTAATTTAAGAAATAAAATTTCAAATATTATTACTGAATTAATTCATGTTTCAATTGATTTTGAAGAAATATGGGATGAATTTATTAATTTATCAATGAGTATTATAAATTATAATATTAATGATAAAAATCAAATTCCTTTTATAATTTCATTACTAAAATTAATAAGTGAATCAGTTGGATTTTTAGATGAATATATTATTAAAAATTTTAATAGTTTTTTGAAGTTAATAGATGATATTTATAATTTAAATGATGATGATAAAGATAATTTAAGTTTAAAAATGACTGCTTCTGATTTTATTAGTGAAATGTTTGCTTTTGAAGATAAAATGGAATCTGAAATTATTCAAAAATTTATTAAATATATTTTACAAACTACTTATAAATGTTATATTAACAATAATGAAGATAATCTAATTAAAATGTTACAAATTATTATTGATATGTTTGTATATATCAGTAGTGAAAATATTTTAGTTTTCTATAATGATATTAAACAATGTTCGTATGAAATTGTCTCTAATAAAAAATTTTCAATTCATAATTATGAAAGAATAAAAGAATTATCTTTTGAAGTTATAATATCATTATATGAAAATTTAGAAGAAGAATTTTTTTCAAAAAATAACTTTAATGTTGAATTAAAAGTATTCATTGATTATTTATATCATTATGCTTTAGAAAAAATAAATAATGAAAGTGATATTGAATGGACAAATATGTCTTCAAATTATAAAACATATAAAAATGTTCCAATAATAAGTGAAGATAATATAAGATATGTTTTATCAATAATAGATAGATTAAATGAAGTTATTGGAACTGAAAAATTGTCTCCTTTATTAAGTGAATTAATAATATCATTAATAAAAAATGATGGTGGAGATTGTAAATATCTTGGTTTATTATCTTTAAGTCAATTAATTAATTATATCAAAGAAATGAATAAATTGGAAAATATTTTTCCATTTATTTTTGAAACCTTGAAATCTGATAATATGAAATTAAGATTTTCTGCAGCTTATTGTATTGATGAAGCTTCTTCAAATTATAATGATGATTTTCAAAGAAAATATAATAAAATAATTCCTTTACTTTTAGAATGTCTTTTAAATGAAAATTCATTTAGAGTAAAATGCGAAATTATAAATGCTTTACAAAATTTTATTTCATATATTGATGATAAAGAAATTATTTCTCCTTTTTTACAAAATATTTTTGAATACTTATTTCAATTATTTAAAAATTCTGATAATAATGATAATAGTAATGATTTAGTTAAAAAAGAAATATTAATTTGTATTTGTGAAATATCAGAAACTGTTGATGAATTATGTAAACCTTATGCAAAAACAACAATTGAAATTTTAGCTCAATATTTTGATAAAGTATATACTAATCAAACTAAGAAAAATATTTATCCTAATTTAATTAGAGTTTTAGCCACTTTTGGTCAATATGTTGAAGATATATTTATTCCTTTAATTCCTTCTTTAATTAAATGTATTATTAAAATTATTCAAAATGAAAAAAATGAAATTTCTTTTGTTAGAAAAGATATTAGATTAAGTTTAGAAAAGTTAATTCCTTATATTCAAAATAAATATCAACAATTAATTCCTGAATTAATTGAAACTGTTTTATCACTTTTAATTTTTTCTATTGAAAATTCTCCAAATAATAATAAATATAATTTAAATAATGATGATAATGAAAAAAATGAAAAAGAAAAAAAAGAAGAAGAAGAAGAAAATAAAGAATATTTAAATGATTTAAATGATAATTTAAATATTTTAAATACAATAATTGAAAATTTAGAAGATAAATTTATTCCTTTTTTCGAAGAAACAGAAAATATAGTAAATAAATTGATTTTGAAAACAAAAGGAATAAATTTAAAAGGAACAATATCAGAAATATTTTCAAATTTAATAAACATAATTGAAAATAATAATATAAATATATTAAAAGAAAAATCAAAAAAATATATAGATATATTATTTAAATTAATGGAAAGAGAATATGACAAAAAAGTATGGACAAGAATAATATCTAATTTGAATAAAATAATCGAAAATTCAATAAAAACATTTGATCAAAATGAATTAAATGATTTATTTAATGGATTATTAAAATATTATGATTTAATAGAAAATGAAAGAAAAGCAAATATTCATCAAAGAAATAGAAAAAATAATGAAATTCAAGAAAAAAATTTAAATGAATCAAATTCTTCAATGAGTTCAGGAGATAAAGAAGTATTTGAATTATATGATGAAGCAATTGAAGATTCTGAAACAAATGAAGAAAAAATTATAGAAATTTTTGAAAGTATTCTTAAATATAGTAATAATAATTATAAAGAAGTTATATTAAATTATTTACTATCTAAATTTATTCCTTCATTATATAATAGTGAAAGTCAAGATCCTTTATTAATTAATTATCCTAATAATTTAAAATTATGTTGTATTTTAATTGATGATATTTTTGAAAATTGTAAAATAAATAATTTTTCAAATGATATTCTAAAATATTTGATTCAAATTTTAGAAAAATGTTCTAAATTTTCAAAAGCAGAAACAAGACAAGCGGCAAATTATGGTTTAGGAATATTTTTAAAATTATCAAATGATAATTTAATAAATAATTATATCAATGAAATATTAACATCATTAAAAAATTCAATTTCTTTATTTCAAATTCAAAATAGTTTAAATAAAGATAATTATAGAGCTGATTCTTTAGCAATTGATAATGCAGTTGCTGCTATTGGAAAAGGAATACAATATAAAAAAATAAATGATATTAATTTAATTAATTTATGGATTGAATTTTTACCTATTAAAGTTGATAAAACTGAAATGGAAGAAGCTCATAATATTTTATGTGATTTTATTTTAAATCAAAATTATTTTAATTTAGATGATTCTCATTTATTGAAAGTTATTGAAATTTTAATTGATATTTATAAAGAAGAAAATAAATCAAATTTTGATATTAATAAAAAAATAGAATTAATATTTTCAAATATTAAATCAAATATAAATTCTCCTTTTAGAAAAATAATTGATAATTTATATAATTCACAAAAAGGGAATAAAATTTTATTATATAAGCAAAAGTTAGAACAACTAACAAAATAAAAAAATAAATAAATAAATAATTAAATTAATTTAAAAAAAATATTAGTTTTTAATTATTTGGTTTATTTTATTTGATTTTTTATTTTATATTATTATGGATGAGAATGATGAGGTGTTTAATTTAGTTAAAAAAGATTTTGAAACTGAGGAACAATTTAATTTTAGGAAAGGAATTTATGAAAAAGTATATTCAGACACTCATAGTAAACAAAAAGCACATATTTATTCTAATATTTGGGTAAATATACTTTCTTTAAATTGCAAATATTCAAAAACAATAATGAATAAAATTGAAAAATATAAACCAACGAAGAATATTTATTATGAAACAAATAATGATTAATTCTATATTATTATATATTGTGATTTTTTATTTTTTTGAAAAATTAGTTTTTGTTTTAATTAAATTAATATATAAATTATAAATATAAAAACAAAAAATTGTTAATTATCTACAAAACACTTTTCTATTTTATTTAATATATTTGTTCTGATTTTTTTAAAAATTACCCCATAAATTTGTAATTTACAATCAATTGATTTTAAAAATTCAAATATATTTTGAAAGAGAGGAATTGAATATTGTGATAAATTTTCTTTTAATTGATTAATATTTAACAAATTATTTGTAAGAAAATCATTAATAATTGTATTAGCTGCATTTTCACAATAAACTTTAGTATTAATTCCAATTTCAAATATTTTTTGATAATAAATTAAATTTTTTTCAATTAAATTATTATTATCATTAAAAACTTCTTCTAAAGTTTTTTCTTTATCAAACATATAATTATAAATCATTTCAGAATTATCTCTTAATAAAATATAATCTTCATTAATTCCTACAATTTTAGAAGAAATAATAAAAATATCTTTTAACATTAAATTTCTTCTAAAAATACCATTATAAATTTTATTACTTTTTTGAATGAATAAAGAAATATTAAAATAAACAGAATCAATTTTATAATTAGATAAAACCATAGGAATAGTTTGACTATAACAAATCTGTTTTATTTTATAAATAGTTTCAGGATTAAATCCTAAAGCAATATTAAAATCACAAACTCCATTAACAGGATCAATTAAATTTTCTAAAGATTTATTTTTTTTAGATAAAGAAGAATAATAACTAAAACTTTTATTTAAATCATTTTCATTATTTTTATCATATAATTTAATTATTTTCATTATATCAACAACAGGACCTCTTCTACTATGTAAACCTAGAAATTTTAATTTATTAGTTTTAATATTGTTTAAAAATATTGGAGAACCACTTTGACCTTTATAAGTTGTTATTCTATATTTAATTATATTATTTGATCTTTCTGATATTATAGTAAGAATTTTTCCTTTACTTTCAGTCATAACTAAATCTAACTTTGGATTATCATCATATATATCTTGAAATTTATTTACTTCATCAAATAATATATATGGTATTATATTTTTATAATTTTCATAATAGGAATAATCATTTTTATTCTTTTGAAATGATTTTCTAAATAATTTTGTTATTAAATATGAATCGTATTCATTTTCTTTTCTTGTTTCTTCATTTAATGAAGATGGAATATTTGAATTATTTTCAGATATAATTTGTTCTATATTTAAATTTAAAAAACTATTTGAAGTATCCATTTCATTTACTAATTCAGCAAATATTTTACCTTGAATATGTTTATTCATAGGATTAGATTCTGAATTAGGATAAAATCTAATATCAGGTTGATTTAATTTAGGATGTGAATCAGTTAAACTTTTAGTCCTTAAATAATCATTTTTTTTCTTATTTAAATTATTTCTACTAAATTTTAAAGCTTCTTCATAAGAAGTATAACCAAGAATAATTAATTCATTTTTACAATAATCATCCTTATAATTTTTAATATCATTATTTAACTCATTTAAAAAAAATTGATATAACCCAGAATTTTCTTTTAAATACCCAGAATAATCTTTATAATAAGCATTAACAGAATTAATAATAAAATCTCCAACATCCCAATCAAAGAAAATTAAACCCCAATCATGTAATAATTGTTCTTTTTTTTCATTAATATTTCCATAAAATATAAATTCATTAGGAATATAAAATTTATCAGAAATAATATTATCACAAAGTGAAAAATTTCCATTTGAAATAGGGCAGAAAAAAATTTTATCAGCTTTAATTCCATCAATTAATAAATTATGAGCAACAGTTAAAACTATTCTTGGACCAATTAATATTGCAACTCCATATTGATATTTTGTTGTTTTTCCTATTAAAAATTTTGTTATTATTCTTCCTACTAAACATTTAGGAAATAAATTTAATAATGAATATGGTACTATTTCATATTGATTTGATAATGGCTCTTTTGATATTATTCCTTCAAATGATATATTTGTTTTTTCCTTTTTTTTATCATTTTTTTTTAAATATTCATATTCACTGTCTTCGTCGTTAAAAAGAGGAAGTTTTTCATTTATTGTAAAATCTAATTTTGAGTTTGAAAAAATACTATTTGAGTTTATATCGTACATTTATTAAAAAAGAAAGAAAATTATATTAAAAATATTTTTCAGATGTAATGAAATTTAATTTATATTTTTTTCTTTATTTTTATTTTTTTTAAAATATTTGTTTTTTATATAATTTAAGTATTTTTATATTTTTCTTTTTATTATTATTTATGGGAATAGAATTTTAGAAAATTAATTAGATATTATTGTGGTATGTAAAGATAAATTTTAAATATTATAAAAATAGTAATTTATTTGATAAAAGTTTGGATTAATTTCATTAAATAATTAAATATTTAATGAAAAAAATTCAAAATAATAATTGATTAATTTAAAGTTTATGTTATAATTTTTTAAAATTAAATAAAAAGAATTTTATATTTCATCATATTTTAAATTCTCATTTAAATATTTTAATCATAATGATGGATAAGATGTTTATACTCAAGGGTTATTTAAAATTATTTAATTATTCTCAAAAAAGAAATTTTTTAGATAATATCTTAAGGCTAATTTAACATTATTTTAAATTTAATGCAAAAAAATCTCATTTGAAAATTATGTAAGGGATATTGTAAATTTAATATATATCTTTATCCAATATTAAATAAACATGAATACTTTTAGTTGAATATTTAAATATTACTTTATTTTTTTAATTTTTTATTCAATTTAATTATTATTTCAAAGGAGGGAAATTTATTAAATTTTATAACTTTTAAATTACTTTATGGAATATTATTAATAATTTATTTTTTAATTATATTTTTGAGATTAAATATTAATTCTCATATTTTAATTGATTTACAATAAATTCAATTAGTTATTTTATTATATTCTATGATATACATATTTTTTATTATTCATATGTATTCTATATTTTATGATTAAAATATTTAAATGAGAATTTAAAATATGATAAAATAATAAAATTCTTTTTATTTAATTTTAAAAAATTATAACATAAACTTTAAATCAATCAATTATTATTTTGAATTTTTTTCATTAAATATTTCATTATTTAAAAAAATTTCCGTATTCGTGTTGAACAACTCCCCAAAATTTTATAAAATAAACAGACATAATATTATGCTCATATTAAGTCAAATTTATAAAAAACGAAAAATTTTTTTTGAGATGTTGCTTTTATTAAGACTTATTAATATATCATATTGATGAAAAATTCAAAAAAAAAAAATAAAATTTTTAATTCTCTAAATAATTGGGAATATATGTTGCTCTTATTAAGACTATTGGCCTTTTTTACAAAAGCTTAAAAAATAGGGTGTTACTCTTAAAAAGACGAATACGGTAATCCAAACATTTTTATTAGAAAATCCATTGTTTACATTCATCTTTTTATGGGATAAATATTAATCCACAGTCATTTTCTAAAAATTAACTTTAAATTTTATTGTTGAAATTAATAATTTTAGTATTTTAAATTGAATACTTCAAAAACATATATTCTTAAACTAATAAATATATAAAAAACAATTACTGAAAATAATAATCAAATTGATAAATAAAAAGTGAAAGATAAATGAATTTAATTTATTATTTAAGTTTAAAAGCATATTTTTTATTATAATTATTTAGTTTTCATAATTAATCTTTCCATAATTTAATTGAATAATTATCTCCATCTCCTCCAGAAGCAATAATCCCATCATTTAATTCAACACAAGCAATAATATTATTATTATGTGCTTTTTCCTTTTCAAAAACTTTAACTAAATTTGGATATTCATATTTATATTTAACTAAAGAATTATAGCCTTCTTCATTAACAAGTGAACATAAAAATAAATTATCCAAACATTCATTAATAGTAAAAATGAATGGTCCTTTAATATTTTTAATAAGTTGATGAGTGGATATTTTAATTAAATAAAATCCTTTTGAATTATCTCCTCCAATACATAATATATCATCTTCTAATAAACACATATTTTTCCTTGTCCAAATACTTTCTATATTATTCATAACAAAAATATTTGTATAATTTAAATTCCAAAATTTTAAATTTTTATCTGCCCATGATGAAGTAACAAATTCATTTTTATTTAATTTTAAAATATTACAATTTGATTCTGAATTTTGAAAATTAATTGTTTTATAACAATTAAATTTATTTTCATTATTTAATTTCCATATTTTCATATTTTTATCAAAAGATACAGAAATTAATTCATTTTCTTTTATTTCAATAATTTTCTCAACTTGATTAGTATGTCCTTCTAATATCTGATCAATTTGATATTTATCTTCTCCAATTAATTTAATTATTTTCATTGTTTTGTCTCCTGAACAACTTATTATTCTTTCATCATTTAATTGTGTACATGAACGAACATTATTTGAATGTTCTTTTATTGATAATTGAAGTTCATAAGTGTCTTTTTTATATATATTTATTAGTTTATCACATGAACATGAAATTAATCTTCCATCTTTTAATTTTGATAAATAAAATATTCTATCAGTGTGATATTTTAGTGTTTTAAAATTATATTTTAATGAATTTGATTTATAATTATTTGCTTTATTTCCTTTTTGATTAAAATCATATGATTTTTTATAATTATTATGATTCAAATTTTTTGGTTTATAATCATTCTGTTCATTACCTCTTAATTTTTGAAGAAATAATAAATATCTATTACCTTCTTCATAAATTTTTTCATATTTTTCTAATCCATTTAATTTAAATTGTTTTTCAAAATCTTTTAAATTTTGAACGACATTATAATTTAAATTATTTTGATTTTCTTCATACTTATAACAATTAAATAATATTTTAATAAATTTCATTTCTAATTCATTTGATTCTTTTAATTCATTAATTTCTTCAATAACTTTTTCCTTAATAATATCTAAATTTTTTATTTTATTTTCCAATATTTTAATTTCTTCTATTAATTTATTTATTTTTTCTTCTGAATAATTAAACTCAGGTAAATTAATTAATTCATGATTTTTATGAGATAATTGACAATAACCACATATATTTTTTTTACAATCAATACAATAAAAACAATAAGTATTTGAATGCAATTTACATATTGAATCATATCTTTTATAATTAATAATATTATGTTTACCTCCATAAGGATGATTTATTTGACATAAACTACATAAAAATTTTTGACATTTAGAACAATAAAAGAAATCTCCTTTAATTTCTTTTTGAGTTTTTCCACAATCATTACATTTTTCTTTAGAAATAGAGTATTTATTAAAATTATTTATATATTCTTTTAATGAAATGTTTCCTTTATGATCATTTTCACATTCATAATTAATGAATGGTTTACCTTCTTTGTAATTTAATTTAAGTGAACAAATTAAATTACATTCAATACATCTTGTAATGTTATCTTGATTATTTATAACAGGAGGAGCTTCATTTGGTATGTTATTTATTTTTTCCATTTTATTTAAAAAAATAAAGCTTATTTTAAATTAAATAATTTTATCATAATTAAAATTAAAATATAATTCTTTAAAATTCATATTTAATAAAATTTAATATTTTTACTTTATGTTTATTAAATCATAATAATAATTAAAAAATCAAATAACTTTGATTTTTTAATACTTTAAATTACAAATTTTTCTTTTGATAAAAAGAAAATTATCTTGATTTGTTTATTTTAAATTTAATTGTTTTTAACTTCTTTTTGACATTGAATGATTAAATTGTTATATCTTTTTAATAATAATAAACATTTAAACTTTATATTATCAAATTCTTTATTTAAATGAACATTTTTGCAACTTTTAGAAGAACCATGATTTTCATTTATAATTGAAGATGAATCTATTGTAATATGATCACTACTTAATTTATTTATATTATTTTTGTTATTTTTAAAAGAAGAAAAATTTATAGCAATTGAATTATGATAATTAAATAATCTATTTTTTCTAAAACTTTTATCAATAGTTTGAGGTATATTTTTTAATTTCTTTTTATTCTTTGGAGAACTTAAATTTTTATTTTCTAAATCATTATATGAAAGAAATGTATTTTCTTTTTTTTTATTTTGAATTGAATAATAGCTTTTTAAATTTAATGTTTGAGGAATATATTTAATGAAAATTATTTTATTTTTTCTATGAGATGTTTTAGTTGAAGAAATAGTTTTTTCTTTACTTGAATTTATAACGCTTTTTGACAACATTCTTCTAAATTCTTGAAAATGTAAATTATTCATTTTTATTTTAAACTTAAATTTATTAATGAATTAAATAATTAAATAAAATGTTTATCTTAATTATTCTATTAAATCACTTTCTTCTGATTCTATTATATTTATTCCTCCTTTTAATATTGTTATTTTCTTAATATTTTTTTTAGTTAATTCAATAATTAAATCTTTCCAATTTGTTTCTCTTTCTCCTATTAATACAAATATTTTATTTTTATATTTTTTTTCAATTTCTTCAATACTTAAATTATTTAATAAATCATTTACATTTATAGAATTTTTAATTTTATTTCCTGGTTTATTTCTAACATCAACTAATATAATATTTTGTAAAAATTTTTCTAAATCACTAATATAAATAATTGGAGCTTTATAATCTTCAATATTAAAATTTTCAAATTCCCACCATCTTTCTTTTAAAAATTCATTTTTTTTTAATTCATCAATTATTTCTTCATTAAAATCATCTTCAATTGGAATTAAACTTTGAGGTAATTCATTAATTTTTTTTGTGACTGAATCAAATAATTTATTCATATCTAAATTATTAATTATATCATATATTAAATTTATAATTTCTTCAATTCCATATAATTCTTTTATTACTGTTTCTTCAGTTAATTCTATTATATCTTCTATAATTAAATATAATATGTTTGGTTTATATAAAATTATTAAATCAAGTATTTTTAAATAAGAATTTGTTTTATAAATATTTTTTGAAAATAATGTTGAAAATAAATCTAATAAATAGTTTTTATTTGGATCAAATAAACCTTCATTTAACAAATAAAAACTATAAGTAGGAATATAATATGATAATATTCTTCTAAAAATAATTTTAATAAATTTATAATTTAAATTAGAAACTAATGTAATATATTTCATATTATATAATTGTTTACAAATTTGAAAAGAAGAATAAAAATCATCTTCACATAAATTTTTAATATGAATGAAAAGATAAATAATTTCATTTGAGAATTGAAAATCTTTTACATTTAATATTAAAGCAGAAATTAATTTTAAAATATATTTTCTTTCTTCTTTATCTTTAGTAATTAATTTAATATTATCATTTATAATATTATATTGTTCCTTTAAAATATCTTCTGAAGTAAAATTATTAAAAGCAAATAAATCATCTACATCATTTATTTTATCAATATCTAATAAACATAAATAAATATCTTTTCTATAAATTGAAGGAATATAATTTCCTGATTTTTTAATGAAACTTTCTAATTCATCTATATTTTTTTTTGTAAAACTTATTTTATTTATTAAAGTTTTTAACAATAAAAAATCAGTTAAAAATTGTTGATTTTTTATTGTAATTTTAAAATCAGAACTAACAATTGCATTTAAATTTGTATCAATTTCACTTATATATATTCTATTATTTATATTATAATCTTCACTTATTATTTCTGGTATATTAAATATTTTCGGTTTCATCCTTAATATATTTTTTTTATATAATTCTTCTAAAAAATCTTTTTTATATCTTTCTTTTAAACAAACATAATTTTCTAAAGAAGATAATTCATTATTTACAATTAATTTTTTTGATAATAGTTCTTTACTTTCATTTGTTAATGGAGGAATTATAATTTCTAAATTATTATTATATAAAAAGTCTTTATCAATAAATAATTGATTTTCAAATAATTTATCAATTGAATTTCTTTTATCAACATCAATAACTAAACAATTGTATAAAATTTGTTTTAAATTTAATTCAATATCTTCATTTATAATTTTTTTCTCAATAAAATAATCAAAAAAACTATCATATTGATTAGATTTTAAAACAGAAATATAATCATTTATTGTTAATTTAATATTATTATTATTTAATAAATTTAATATAAGAATTCCTAAAGACCAAAGAGAATGTTTACTTGATATTGGTTTTTTTTCTTTATAAAATATAAATTCTGGGGGAATATATATAAATAATTTTTGAGTACCATAAATCCTATTATTTAAAATATAATATGATTTTATTTTAATATTATTTTTTTCATTTATATTAATATCATATGGAGTAAATAATCTTATAAATTTTCCTTTCTCTTCATTTTCTTTTAAAAAAGTTAAAATTTGAAAAATTATTTTCGTTAATTCATCTATATTAAATGGCTTTTCTCTTTTTGATATTATATATGTTCCAAAATTTTCATATATAAAAATTAAATTATTATTTTCTAACATTATTTTTATATATTCAAATTGATATTTTGAATATTTTTTTGTTATTTGTTTTTTTAATTTTTTATCTAAAATAATTGGAGTGTCTTTTATTTTTTCATTTTCAATTTTAAAAATATCTACTTTAAACATTTATTAAAAATAATTTAAAAATAATAAAGTTCAAAATATCAATTATTTTTATTCACAATTGATTAATTAACAAGTTTTTTCTATAAATATAATTAATATTTATTTTTATAAAATATAATTTTCATGAAGATTTTATTGCCTTTTCAGTTTTTGTTTTCATTCTTGCTAAAATTGAGCTTTGAAAAACTAAATTACACTTAGGATTTGAAACAAATTTCATGGAGGTTTTTCTTTAGTTTTAATATAATAAATATCAATTTTTTTTATAAATTATTTAATAAAGGATTAATAATTTATTGTTTTATTGGATAAATATTTTTTTGAAATAATATTAATATCATGATGAGATATTTTTATATAAATATTATAATTTATGTTATAATTACCAATAAAATAATATTATTAATTATTATTGTTATTGCTATTATATATATCTTTTTACTCTCTTATTTATTGTTATTCTTATTGATATATCTTTCTAAAATCTTTTGAGTTATCAAATTTTGTGTTTATCCTTTGTGTTAAATAATATTGTTATAATGAGAAAATGATGATAAATTGATTTTTATATATTATTCATTTTCATATTCTTTTTTATCACCTATTTTATTTTTATAGAAGATTGATTATTCTTTGTTAGAAAGTAATGAAGTAAGATTACTATTTTGTGATTATTTTATCTTTTTAAAATATCATAATACTTTTCAATTAATAAATATTAAATCTAAATATCTTTTATATTTTAAGAAAAATTCTAATATTATTTAATCTTCATTATTATCAATTAATCTTTTAATCTTTATAATAAATTATTATATAAATTCTACCAATTTTTAAACTGGATTACTAATATTTTCTCATAATTTTAAATATGTTTCTGGAATTCATTTTCTTTTAATGAAGGAAATTTAAAGAAACTTTTTTTTTATGGCTTTTCTTATTATTATTATATTAATACTTTTAGAATTTAATATTTGATTTTTAAATTATAATAATTAAAAAAGTTAAATAAAAAACATTATTATTAAACTATATTTTTTTGATTCATTGTTTTTTTAAAAAAATTTATTGCATAAACCCATTGATTAATAAGTAATTCATTTTTAGAAAAAAAAACAAAGAATTTTCCTTGTTGTTCTTTTTGAATAATATTATATAATATATCATTATTTACATTTTTATTATCATTATCATTTCCTTCATTTACTTCAATATACATATAAAAATTGTTTGTTAAAAAAGGATAATTTAATAAAGTTAAATTAACTCTTTCACAATAATTAATAGTGTTTAAATTAAATTCTTTTTGTGGTTTTTTCATTAGTATATAATTTTCTTTATTTTGATAAATTAATAATTTATCTTTTATTAAGATTAAAAATTCTTCTATATTCATTGAACAATTTTTAAATAAAGAAGAAAGGAGTAATTTATTAATATTACTACTAAATAATATTTCATCAGACTTAATTGAGTTTAATTTTTGAGATGAAATAAAATTTGTTATATCTAATTTTTTCCATTCATCATTTAATTCGTAATTAATATTATTTCTTTGATTTTTAAAAATATCATTTAAATTATTTATTCCTTCAATCATCTCATTTTTTGACACATTATTTTTTTGAGATTGTGTAATTACTTTTCTAATGAATACTTTATCATTATTATTATCTTTATTATTATTTTCTTTATTAAAAGTATTTTTCTTTGATATATTAAATAATTGTAAGGTATTTTGTTTTACCCCTTTTTTTTTCAAATGTTTAATTGAATTATTATTTAATATATTTGGAGAAGAAATTCCTCCATCAACTTCACTGTTTAATTTATTTGAATGTGATGTATTTATAAAATTTTTTTGTGATTTAAAATTATTATGAGTGTCATTTTTAACATTACTATCATTATTATTTTCATTAGTTATAAAATTATCATATTGAAATTCTTCAATTAATGGTTCATTTAAATCTATTCCATATTCATTATCATATAATTCATTATTTTCATTATTTTTATTATTGAGTTCAATAGAATTTGATTCAATTGATTCATTTAAATTTATATTTTCATTTTTAAATTTTTCTTCTAATTTTTTAATATATTCTTCATTATAAATTTCTTCTTCTTCCTTTTTGTTTTTTTCTTTACATTTACAACCACATTTTCCCATTAAAAAAATATGTTAATTAAAATTTAAGTTAATAAATTTTATACAACAGAAAAAAATAAAAAATAATGTCATTTAATTATAAATCTGTAACTCCATTCAGTTTAAAACCTTCAAAATTAGAAAAATACAAAGAAAAATTAAAAGAAAGGCAAATATTTAATAATAATTATTTTGATAGATTTAATGTAATTGGAGGAGGGTCTCCTTTAAGAAATAGAGATGGTTCATTAAAAACAAAAAGATTTTCTATGCTTAATGACAATTATGAAGATATTATATTTGAAAGAAATAAAAGACAAATTCAGCAAAATAATAATAATTTTAATAATAATAATTATAATTATGCAAATAGTATGTTTACTAATATGAATGAATTTCAGAAATTACAATATCAATTGTATTTACAAATGCAAAATTATCAACATCAATTACAATTACAAAGAAGTAGAAGTCCAGATGTTAATAATTATTATAGAAATCCATATTATCAAATCAATAATAATTACAATAATAATAATCCTTATAATGAATTCCAACAATATATAATTAATAAAAATACTTATGGCAATTACCAAAATATGGATAATTTTAATTATAAAAATACTTATTTAGGAAATATGAATAGTAACCCATATAATTACAATAATAATTTCTCTAATAGAGGAAATTTTCATTATAATGAAAATCCTCAATTATTAAATAATTTAAATAGAAATAATTTATATCAAAAAATTCCTATTAATATCAGAAGAATAAATCCTGATTTTAATCAAAATATAAATGATTATGAAGGTATTGGAATAATTCCTAGAGATCATTATGATGAAAATTTAGAAAGAGCAAAAAAAATAGAATTAAGAAATGAATGGATCAGAGAAATGAATGAAAATAAAATTAGAAATGAAAGAAAAAAATTAAAGGAAATTGAATTAGATCAAAAAGCTGATGAAAAATGGAGAAAAGAATTAGAACAAGAAATGCTTGAAATAAAAATGGAAAAAGAAAAAGAAAGGGAAAAAAATAAAGAATTAGAAAATCAAAGTCAAGCTCAATCATCTATTCTTCAGAATTTAAACATAAATAGAGTTAATAGCCCATATTATAATATATAAAAATTAAAATATATATATAAAAAACATAATAACAAAAATAAAAATAAAATCCATAATTAATAAAAATAAAACTTTAATTATTATAAAAAAACAAAAAACAAAAAAAAACACTTAATGACCAATTTATTTTAAAAACCTTTAAAAAATTCAACCCAAATAATAATTAAAATTATATAACAACCTTAAAGAAAGAAAAAATAAAAAAATATTTAAAAATAAAAATTTAAAAACTTCATATTACCAATTTTTAATATTTTTTTTTTCTTTTTCAATTTCCTCAAAAGTAGGTAAACTAGGTACAGCACCATTTCTACTAACACTAATACTACTAGCTAAATTAGCATATTTAATACATTCTTCTATATTAAAACCTTTAGATAAATAAGTAGCAAAAACACCAGTAAAACAATCACCAGCAGCAGTAGTATCAACTGCTTTAGTAGGATAAGTTTCATATATTTTCTTATCTTTTCCTTTACTATATAAAACACAACCTTTTTCACCTAAAGTTACTAATAAATTTTGAGCACCTTTATTCATTATTGTCATACTTGCTTTTTCTATTTCTTCCATATTATTTGTTGGCATTCCAGAAATTAACGATAATTCAGTTTCATTTGGTTTTATATATGTACATTTCTTAATAATATTATCTGATAATGGTCTTCCTGGTGCTGGATCTAAAATAATAATTTTATTTTTTTTATAAGCTAAATCAATTCCATATTCTACACTTTCAATTGGAATTTCTAATTGAAATATAATTATATCACTTTCATCAATTAATTTCTCATTATCATCAATAAATTTTTTATCAACATAATTATTAGCACCTGGAACAATAACAATTCTATTTTCTCCATTAGGTTCAATTAATATAGTAGCAATTTGACAAGACATATTATTTACAACTTTTAATTTATGTTTAACTTTATTATCACTTAAATTTTTTTTTAATATTTCTCCATAAACATCATCTCCTATTGCTCCCATAAATGTTGTGTCTCCTCCTGCACGACTTGCTGCTACTGCTTGATTATCTCCTTTTCCTCCTGGGTTCTGTATAAATTTCTTACCTACTATTGTCTCTCCTGCGACTGGCATTTTTTCTATAAAAGTTACTAAGTCATACCCTATTGAACCTAATACTAAGATTTTTTTCATTTTTTATATTATTTTTTCTTTTTTTTGCGTTTTTGTACTGTTTAAGAAATTTTTTTTATAATATTTTATTATTTTTTTTAAGTGTGTTTTTTGGAGTTTATTTTTTTTTGATTAATTATATAACAAAGAAATATAATTAAATAAAAATAAAATGAATTTGTAAAAAAAAATATTTTATGAAGCTCTATAGATTTAGAAGTTTTAATATTTAAACTTAATATAAAAAAATAAATTATGACTTATATTCATAATTTTTAAAGAAATTTTCTTTCAATATTAATTTCCCTAAGAAAACTTAAAACTCAATTCTTTTTTATTGGAATATCATTTTTAATATCAATCTAAGAAAAATTAAATTGAAATATTTCTTTAGCTTCAACATTTTCATTAAATAATAAACAAATACTTTGATTCCTAAATTTTTTGAAAATTTTAAAAAACCCAAGATAATTATCAATATTTCAAAAACAAAGAATTTTTCAAAACTTTATTTTAATGATTTTATAAAATAAGATTATAAATCCTCCTTCTCTAATTTCATTTAAAAAAACATAAAATACATGAATATATTATGATTAATTTCATATATGATTTACATTAAAATCACTTTTTTTAAACTTCCACTTAAAATGGGGTTGTCTCGTAATTATTTTTTAATGTTTTTACTCGTAATTCTTCTTTATAATCTTAAACACTTAATAAAAAATCAAAAATAATAATAGTATTTTGATTATTACTTTTTCAAAAAGGTTTCTCGAAATCTGAACATTAATTCTCCTTCATTAATATTATTAATCATTTAATAAAGTATAAAAAAATTTTTCTTTTGACTTTCGACTCCAATTTTTTCTTTATATTTTTTAAATAAATACTAATTAAATTCTTTTAAAAATAATTTTTTTAGATGAAACTATATAAAATTTCAGATTTAGATTTATAAAGGAAACACTTTATATTTAAATAAGTAATCCTTAAACTTCTTTATATATTAATAAAGAAATATTATATAAAATTTCAATTTAATATTAAAACAATCAGATTATCACAAGGAAATTAAAAGTAGAAAATGGAAATAATAATCAAATTGAATTTTTTTAATTTATACAAAATAATTATTATATATATTGTTAATAATAAATTTGAAAATAAATATAGTAATTTACCATTTATTTTATTTAATATAAAATGTCTTTATTTATAATAATTATCTCATTCTTTATTAAACAAGTCTTTTTAGCAAAATATTTATCAATACAATTTAAAAGAAATTTAAAAGATTTAACAGAAGATAATATAATGGAAAAATTATTTAATAATGATATATATGCATCTATAAAAGTAGGTTCAGAATCACAAGAAATTCCTTTATCATTTAAAATGAATTCTTATCCATTATATATAATAAGTTCAGATATAAATATACCAGGAAAAAAATTATATGATTATAAAAAAAGTACATCTTTCAAAAAATTAGACAATGAAACTCAAACAAAATTTGAAGAACAAGAATTTAATGAAGGAAATAAATCATCGGATAAATTTAATTTAGGAATTTCAAATTTTAAAAATTTAGAAAATATCAAATTTATTCATGCAACAAATATGAATGAAAAATATATAATAAATGAAGTAGGTTCAATAGGCTTATCAATAAATGAAAATTTAAATTTAACAGATACAGATTTTATATTTCAATTAAAGAAAAGAGATTTAATTGATGGATATTCTTTTTTCTTTAAATATAATGATTTAAAAAAAGAAAAAGGAGAAATTATAATTGGAGCAAAACCACATGAATATGATAAAAATTATAATGTATCTGATTTTAAAAGTGTAAATGTAGAGATTGATTCATATAAAAGAAACCATTGGATGTTAAATTTTGATAAAATTGATTTTTATAATAATTCACTTCTTAATGGAAAATGTATTTTTCAAATTGAAAAAGGGCTTATTATCGCTCCTAATTCTGTTAAAAAAAATATTGAAGATATATTTAAATATAATGAATGTGAAGAAAAAACTTTTTTTTCTAATGAATTTAATAATTCATATATTTATTTTGTTTGCAAACAAGAAATGGATATTAAACAATTTAGTGATTTATCTTTTTATAGTAGAAGTATGAATATTACTTTTAAATTAGATAATAATGATTTGTTTTATAATTTTAATAAAAAAAAATATTTTTTAATTATTTTTCATTCTAAAAAATTAGAAAGTAATTGGTATTTAGGTTCTATTTTTCTTAAAAAATATGACATTATTTTTGATAAACATACAAAAACTATTGGAACTTATGAAAAATTTCAAAAAGGTTGGAAATTTATTTATTTAATTATCATATTACTTATTTTAATTATCATTGGTCTAATTATTTTTATTGTATGTTATTTACTTAGAAAAAGAAGAAAAACAAGAGTCAATGAAATTGATGATGATTTTGATTATATACCTCATAGACAAATAATGAATAAAAACAATGAAACAAAATTAATTTAGTTAGTTCTTTAAATATATTGTTAATTTAAAATTAAGTAACCTTTATTTTAATAATTCATTAAAAAAAACAAATTAATTAACTAAAACATAATTAAAAATTAAATATTAAACATCAAAACTCCAACAAACAAAAAAACATATAAAAAAGATTCTTAAATAAAAAATCATAAAACAAAAAATAAAGACAAAAAACCTTAAAATACCTAAATAATTTTTATATTTTATGAATAAGCAGTTTTAGTCATTATAGTATAAAAATCATCAAATTAATTTCATTTGCGTTTCCAACTTCATCTATAATAATTTGAATTTCTTCATCACTTAAATCTTCTTCTTGTTAATCACAAATTTTCTTAAAATTTCAGGAGTAATATTTCCAATCAACAATATATTCATTATAAACTCTTTGAATTCCTTCTTTTGAATTTTTATTACCTAATTCTCATCAAAACTTTCTAAAAATTCTTTATAATTACTCCTCCATTTTTTAAACTTTCAGGATTATCTAATTCAACTATTATTTTATTAACAACTGATTTTATTCTTCATAATTCATTTTATCCATTATCTCATGAACAAATTGAGGATCTATTTTACCTTTTCCATCAAAATCAAATAATTGAAATGCTTCTTATATTTTCTCAATGTCTTCTTCTGCAAGCTCTGATTTTGGAATATCACGATATTTTGTTGTCTTTGATGTTGTGTTACTGTTTCACGATTAAACGACAACTCATTTTTATATATATATTTGTATTTTTTGTTTTATTTTTTTGCTTGTTGAATAATTATTATTCATTTAATTCATTTATTTTATGTTTAAAAAAACACTGTTGTAAAAAATTTAAAATGAATGAAAAAAAAATAATAACAAAAAGTAAGAAAAAACACTGAAATATTTTATTTTTTAAACATTCCAAATTTTAATATTTCCATCTTGTCCAAAACTAACCAAAGTTCCATTTTTAATTTTAGCGAATCCATTAATACTCCCTTCATGACATCTATTAATTTCTTTAATACATTCATAGGTTTCAACACTAAATAATCGAATAACAGAATCTTCTCCTCCAGAAGCGAATAATCCTTTAAAAAAGATTCCCATTAAAGCATAACATTGTGAAAAATTATTAATTTGTCTAATAATGACTTTTCTACTAATACTAATAATTTTAATAATACCATATTTATCACCTCCAACAGCAATTTTATCAGAATCAATTCTTGCAAGAGCATTACAATTAACACAAGAACAATTATTAATTGAACTTATTTTAATTCGATTTTTCATATTCCAAAATTTGATTCCGTCCCATCCTCCTGAAACTAATATATCATCATCAATTTCTAAAAGAGAAAAAACTGCAACTGAATCTGTATCTATTAATGAAGTTACTCTTTCATAATTATTTCCACTTCTTATTTTGATATATTTATCTATTGAACATGAACATATATTTAATAATGATGTATATATTACACATGATATTGATTGACTATGTGCATTTTTTATATTTTTAAATAAGTTTATTATATTATTTTGTAAATACCATATTTTTAAACTCCTATCATCAGAACATGTTACAAATTCATTGTTATTTTTTATTGAAATGTATTGAATGGAATTTTCATGAGCATTTTCTAGAGTTGATAATAATATACAATCTGGATCAAATAATTTTATTGATCTATCATCTGAAACTGATATAAATTTCCCATTTGGAAATACTGATATATGATTAATTGAACTTAAATGAGCTTCGATAACTTGAATTGGTATTGTATCAATATCTTGAATTGCTGTATATGTTTGATAAGGATCATTTACAGTTAAATTTATTGGATTGTTTGAATTATTGATATTATTATTAATATTATTATTATTTATATTATTATTTATTGTTTGAGTTTTATATGTGTTTTGAAATGAGTTTTGTTTATATGATAATGTATTTGTTGAATAAGGATTTTGTCTTATTGGATTTTTTTTCAAAGATTGAATTTCATATTGTAAATTTATTATATCTGAATCTTTTTGATCTTTTAAAGTCTTTATCATTGATATTATATCTTGTAAATTTTGATTATATAAATTTTGATGATTTTCTATTTTTTTCTTTAACATTTGATTTTCTTTTTCTAATTGGAATACTTTATTTGTTAAATCATTTAATGTTAAATATAGTGCATCCATTTTTTCTTTTTCAGATATTTCCTTTTCAGTTAAAGTAAATGAAAAATCTGTTTTTTCTATTTTAGTAGGAGAAAATTTTAAAATTAAATTATTTTCTTTATTTTCTATTAATGATGAATTTCCATTTTCTATTATTGGAATAATAGTATCTGTTATTGCTTCTATTGTTTTACAATTTCCTAAATATTTAATTGAATTAAAATCTGAAAAAGGAATTGAAGCATAATATATTTTTTTAGGTAATGAATTTAATAAAGTTGCATTTATATTTATTTGATCTTTTAATGATTCTAATTGAACTTCATATTGAAAGTCTTTTGGAGTTTTTAAGTTGAAAAATATTGAATCACTTTTTGACATTTTTTTATTATTACACTTGTTTAATCAATAATTATTAACAAGTTATTAAATTTAAATTAAAGAATTAATGAATAAAATTGCTAAAGTAATTTTTTTAGGAGAATCAGGAGTTGGTAAAACTTGTATTTTAAAAAGAATTATTGAAAATAAATATGATAATGATACATCAAATACTTTGGGAATTGATATTAAAAGTAAATATTATTATAATGAATTTTCAAAAAATAAAATAAAATTTAATTTTATTGATACTGCTGGTCAGGAAAGATTTTTAACATTTACTAAAAATTATCTAAATGGTTCAAATATAATTTTATTTGTTTTTGATGATGAAAAAAGTTTTTTGAAAATTGAAGAAAAATATATTCCATTATGTGAAAATAGTTTAGATTTATCAAAGTGTATTTTAATTTTGATTCAAAGTAAAAATGATTTATTGAAAAATATAGATGGTAATAATTTATATAATGAAGGAAGAAAACTTTCTCAAAAGTTAAATGCTTTTTTTATTTCTGTGTCTTCTCTCGATGGAAATAATATAAATGCTTTATATGATTATATTTGTAAAGAATCAGAAAAAAATATGAATTTATTTAAAAATCCTAAACCAAAAATAAATTTAATAAATCCTAATGAAATGAATAATATTTCATCAATATTTAAAATTCTATGTCCTTTCTTTTAAAAAATACCCAAATTATCATATTAAAAAATAATTATTAATTATTTGAAATATATTTAAAACAGTAAATTTTTATGAAAAATATATTCTTAATAAAACATTAAAAAAATTTTTATTATTTTAAACTTAATAAATTTTTTTATCAAATTTCTTTAGTTAAAAATGATATCTACAAGTAGTCTCATAAAGGAAGAATATCAATTTGATACGTCACAAAAAACAAAGAAAAAAAGTACTAATAGTTTAAATCAACCTAATTTACATATTAATAATAATATAAAAACAAAATTCAATAATCAAAGAAAAAGAAGACAATCTAAATTAGAAGTTGCAAATAGATATATCACAGGATTTGTAAATGATTTAAAAGAAACTATTGCAATCGGAGGTTATGATGATAATATATTTCAAGAACAATTAGGCTTAGAAAAATCAAGAAAAAATTCTTATAGATCATCAATAAATAAAGGAAATATAAATAATAATAATAATAATAATAATAATAATAATAATAATAATAATAATAATAATAATAATAATTGAAAATAACTATTCCATAAGTTCAAGTAGTTCATATAGATTAAAAGAAAATTCAATTAATAATGGGAGAATGAGAAATTCTATTTCTAGTGATAATAAGAAAAGAAATTCTTTTTCAAATGATAATGCAATTAAAAAAAAGTCTAGTCAAAAAAGTATTAATGAAAATAAAAGAAATTCAATATCAATTAAAAATAATAAAAATGAAAGAGGAAATAATAATATTATTGGAAATAAAAACATTTTTAATGGAGTAGGTAATCAAATTAAAAGAAAATTAACAAAAAATAATGTTTATCGTAAAACAAGTACTTTAATGAATACTGAATCAAGTCATTTATTGCGAAAGAAAAGTTCACTTAGACAAGATAAGACATTATCAAATAATTTATCAAGAGCTTTATCAAGAATATCAACAATAGGAACAAAAAATAGAAAATTAGTTAAATTTAATTTATCATTTTTAGAAAATAATAACAAAAGTATTAATAATAAAAACAATAAAAATATTAGTAATATTAAAGAAAAAAAAGAACCTAAAGCAATTAGAAGATGGAGTGAATATGGTGGAAAAATTAAAAACAAAGATTCAACAAATGGTTTATTTTCTTTTTTTTCAAGACCAGAATATTTTGAAAATATAAATAATAATAAAGACAATTTTAGTCATTCAAGAATGGAAACTAAAAATCATTTAAATCTTGAAGAAGAAGAAAATATGAATATATTTAAAATGTCAAAAATATCAAATAAAGATATATTAGAATTAAATGAATTAAGTAATGGTTTAAAAAAAAGTATAATTTTAACATCTACTAATGGAAAAAATTTAGATTTAATAAAAAAATCATTTATAGGTGAAAATTTTAGTTTATTTAATGATTTAAATTTAGGAGATTCAAAAGATAGTGAAAATGAAAAAGAAATTGCAAAAGAAGAATTAGAAAAATATAGAGAAATACAAAAAAAAGGATTAGTATATGATTCATTAGATGAATATAATGATCAAGATATTTCAAAATTTTTTATTAAACCTAATTCAAAATTTTTGATTTTTTTAGATGGTCTTATTTTCTTTTGTACTATGTATGCTTTAATTGATTATCCTTTATTTTTAGGTATTAATGAAATTTATTGTAGATTAGAAAAATTTTGGAATTTAAAAAATATTTTAAATTTATTTGTTGATTTTGTTTTCTTTCTTGATTTTTTTTGTTCAAATTTTATTGCTTTTTATAATTCTGAAGATGTTCTAAAAACTAATTTAAGAGCTATTTTATATAATAATTTTAAAACTTGGTTTTTTTTTGATTTATTATGTGCTATTCCTTTTAAAACTCTTTTTTCATTTTTAGATGTTAAATGCCTTGATGAAGGATTTATGAATTCTTATCGATATTCACATAATTTCTATTATTTATGGATTTTAGTAAGATGTACAAAAATAATAAAAATAATACGAAGAAATCAATTTCTAACTTATTTAGATGAAACATTAGATAGTTATGATTATTATAATAATTATATTAATTTTTATAAAAATATAACAATATGTTTTGTAACATTTAATTTTGTATCTTGTATCTTTATATTTTTAGGAAAAAATGATTATCCGAATTGGATAGTAAATTTTGGTTTTGAAGAAGAAGAATTTTTCAAATTATATTTCTTATGCATATATTATTTAATAGAAACAGTAACAACAGTAGGATATGGAGATTTATTTTGTATAACAATTCCTGAAAAAATATTTGGTATTGTAATGGAATTTGTGGGTATTCTTGCTTATTCTTGGTTAGTTTCTTCTATTAGTAATTATGTTAAAAGTAAAACTGATCAAGAAGAAGAATATAGAAATAAATATTTAATTTTACAAGGAATCAAAAAAAAATATCCTAATTTAAGTCAAGATTTATTTGAAAGAATTAATAGATATATTAAACATAAACAAAATAATGAAGATCAAGAAAAAAATTTAATTGAAGAATTACCAATTTCATTAAAAAATGTTTTAGTGTATGATATGTATGAACCTATAATAAGAAATTTTATTTTTTTCAAAAATTTCGACAATAAAGATTTTATTGTAAGAGTAATATTTTGTTTCAAACCAATATTAGCAATTAAAAATGATATATTAATAAAAGATGGAGATTTTATAGAAGATATAATATTTGTGAAAAGAGGAAAAGTAAGTTTAGTACTTCCAATAAGAATAGGAGATAATATTCAAGAAAATGAAATATATGATAACAATACGAAAACATTGAGTCAAATGGGAACAGCAAATCAAGCGAAAACATTATCTGGGAATTTATTATTACCAAATTCAACAGATGATTTTGAAGAAGAACAAGAATATGTTTATCAAAATTTTAAGATATTAGATATAAGAAAAAATGAACATTTTGGTGATATTTTAATGTTTTCTAATGAAAGATCACCATTATGTGCAATAGTAAAATCCAGAAAAGCAGAATTATTTTATTTAAAAAAATCCGATGCAATTGAAATAAGTAAAAGTTATCCTCAAATATGGCAAAAATTAACAAAAAAATCATTATTCAACATGAAACAAATAAGGAGACTAATGGCTAAAATAAAACATATATTTAGAGCTTCAAATGGTTTATCAATTCAGAATCAAAATCAACATGAAAAAGTTAAAGAAAATAATATTTCTCAAAATGTTGATGATGACTTACAATCTATACCTTCTTTATCAGATGTTAATACTACTAAAATTAAAGATACTCTTAATAATGTTGATAATTTAACTAATTTAAATACTATTAAAGAAAATGAAATTGGAAGTGAAGAAGAAAGTGAAGAAATAAGTGAAGATAATAATTCTTTTTCTAAAAGTGAAAATAGTTTAAATGTTCAAACTTTAAAAACAGATTTTATAAAAAATAATCTTACTAAGAAATATAATGATGATATTGAAAGTGATTCTAGTTGTTTTACTCATAAATCTCTGATGTCAAAAAAAAATACCAAAAAATCAAAACGTTCTCAATTTTCTAAAAAAACTAAATCTGAAAACAATGAAACTTATAGAGTCACTCATTTAACAAATAGAAAAGTTGAATTTTCTGATAAGTGTTTATCTGATGATTATGAAAATCAATTTTTAAGTAAAAGAGCAAACTACACCCCTTATTTACCCGAAGAAATTAATAACGAAATTTATCCTAATGAACCTTTCATGAAATATAATCAAAAGAATAATACTAAATATATTATAAATAATATAATAAATGATAATATAAATCAAAAATTAAATAATTATAATAATGATAATATTTCTGTTTGTTCAACAGAAATTTCTTTTTCTATAAGTAGTAAATATGAAAATATTGATGAATTAAGTCATTATAGATATTCTAAAATTTCTAAATTAAGAAAGAAAATTAAAGAACTATTAACAGATGAAGAATACTGTTTGCATTCTGATTCAGATAATCATACTCCAAGAGGAAGAAGTGAAATGAAAAAACATAATCAATTTTTAAAAAATTCTGTTTCATTTGACGTTTTTAAAATCAAGAAAAAATCAAAAACATTGAAGAAATGTCCTTCTGATGAGATTTTCAAAAAGAAGAAACATAGTGTTAATAAAAAAAATACTTTGAAAAAAAAAAAAAGTGAAGATATTATTCCTGTAAAAAATAAAAATCTAAGTGACCTTAATTTAAAAAAATTAATGAACGAAAATTCAACGAGTCAGAAATTAGCTTCTAATGAACTTAAAAATCTTGATGATAATAATATTTCATTTAGTAATTTCTTTTATAATTTTATGGACAAAGAAATTAAAAAATCGAAAAATGAAACCGGAGATGATAATAATGAATTTAGTAAAAATCTTAAAAAAATGAAGTGTCTAAGAAAATTTTTAAATAGTAAAAATAAACAAACTTAGCAATAATAAAGTAATATTGACTTTATAATTATTTCATTGAAAATAATATTGTTAAATAATACAGATATAATATAAATTTGTGTATATTTTCTGTTTTAGATTCTAACTTTAATTAATTTGTTAGATTATACATTTAAATAATTCTAAAATATTATCATGAATGGAAATTAATGAAAAAATTATTAAAAGACTTTTGTTAGATATAAATAATCTTTAATTGATATTAAAATAAAGATAAATTTTTATTTTGTTTTTTTCTAAATAATTTTAATATTTAATTGATTTTTTTAATATTTTACATGTTTTTAAATTCCCAATTTGAAAAAATAAATTAAATATTTTTCCTTATTTTACTATTAATAAAAAAAATTATTTTATTATCCCAAATTATTATTCTTTTTAAAATCATTTTTAATTATTTTTAGGTAATTTTAATTTTATAAAAATAATTCTTTTTAATATAAGATATAAATATTAATTATTTAAAATCATTTTTTTTTAATTGGCGAAGTTTTAAAATTAACAAACAAAGAAAATTAATTTTAAATAATTAATTGAATGTAGGATAATTTAGGGACACAAGGTAAATTTATTTTATTATAATAAAAATATTTATCAAATATTATTTTTTAAGATATTATTATTGTTAAAGAAAATAAATTCAATATTTAAAATTAAAAGTCTTTTTTTAATTAATTATGTTCAAGCAAAGAAAAAGATTAAAGACAAATTAAATTCTAATTCTAAAAATTATTCGATGATGATTCTTTTTTATGGTTCTTTTGAATTAACCAATCAAAAAGATTTTCTTTTAAATTGCAAATTAATTTTATGGTTATATTAGTTATTAATGCTTTATGTTGAAAGAATATTTTTATTTATAAAATATCAAAAATAATATATTGAAGTTTTCATCGACCCAAAAAACTTTTGAAAATTTAATTATTTAGAGTTTGGTTGATTTTTATTCGTTTATATCT